>JAHWXV010234466.1:0-16810 GCA_024586415.1 Phrixothrix hirtus | reverse complement strand
CTGTAAACAAACTACTCTGTCAATTTCTAAGCCGCCACGGATTTTACAATACAAAATGTCAAATTTTACGAATATGGCAATAACTTATTACACTACCGACTTGTAGTTGTCATTTGTAACATCATAGAAGGCAACCCTCGTACGTGAAAGGTATTTTAAAGAAGATAAATATAAAGTGCGCGACCACTGATTCTCGACTGGAAGGTATTACGGGCCAGCTCATTAGAATAGTATATTATATACCAAAGGATTAAGGTGTTTCATTTAATCCAGAGGGAGAAAGCTAATTTGTCGAGCAACATTGAGAGAAACAATCTCTGGAGGGATTAAGAACCATTCTTAGTCCCATATATACATTTTGTTTCGCATTTTCGAAAACTTTGAAATCAAAAATGTAGGACAGAGTAAAATTGCATGATTTTGACATTGACTCTTGACTCTTAGTCCAATATATACATTATTTTTTTCGCATTTTCGAAAAATTTGAAATCAAAAAGGCAGAAGAAAGTAAAATTGCACGATTTTGACATTGATAGTTTAATCAATTAATTAATGTATGCTTCACGGCAAATACTATTCGAATTTTATTTACGAAAAGCTATAGAAACTCTTTCGACAATAGTTAATTTTGACTGATTAACTTTTGTTATTGTACATGGTGAGCGGGATTAAATTTCTTTTTTCTCCCTTGGGACTAAAGTAAAGTTTTAGTCCATTGAGATTAAAAGCAACCCTTTAGTCACGGAAACAAGTGAATATAAGTGGAATTTTAGTCCAGAAACTGCAAAAATGTAGTTTAAGTTATCATATTACTAATTCCGTTCCGATATTCTTTCACAACCTATCCAACTATGATGCGTATTTACTCCTAAAAGCATTGGGCAAAGATGAAAGCAAAATTGACGTCACTTCGGTAAATAAAGAGAAGTACGTACCACATTCAAACTACGTCTTAGTTCATACAAAAGCTAATACCTCATGTATAACGGAAAATAAATACAAGAAAATAAGATTTTTAGACTCACTTCGAATTATTCCGATGGATTTCGACAAAATAGCGAAAAATTTAAGTAATTAACGATGTTGCACTACATGGCACTATTTTTTAAAGGAATTTGAACTTATAAGAGGAAATATTGTATTCCCATACTCGTTTATAGCATTACTTTATAAATTAAATTAGCTACAAACACGTGAAAAATTCTATGATAATTTTTTGAAGAATTTGAAATCAAAAAGGTTGAAGAAAGTAAAATTGCATGATTTTGACATTGACAGTTCATTCGATTTATTAATGTATGATTCATAGCAAATGCTATTTAAATTTAGTTTACGAAGCGTTATAGAAAAAGCAAACAAATTAGGTGCTTGATTATGTATTACCTATTGGACAATAAGGATGCTCAGATCTTCATTGGTTTGCGAATTTCACACATGGAGAATCTGTTGCCATATGTAGGCAACTTATTTATGGTTGTTCTTATTGTTGCTGTGCAGAACATTGTTAGGCTAAATTGATAAGTTATAGGTCAAGTAGCCGCATACAATACAGTTCCGAGAAGTCATGTATTCAGAAACCTGCGCTCTGTCTGGATCATAAATAGATAAGTATAGTTTCCTTGTACCAATTAGCATTGTCCCTATTAGCTTACTTACTAAGTTCATCAGGTGACGCTTTGACGGAAATAAGATACTTCAGTTTACATTTAGCTGGCTTAGATTCTATACCAACCTACTATAAACAAATCTTAAGCATGAGCACTTTGATGTTATCTTCGTCGAACAGTTTCGCGTTACATGATGGTGATAGCCCCTTGAATTACAAGTTTACATAGGGACACGTACATTTTTTTAGCATCTCCATCTGCTCATTGACGAATTAGCTTTTTAGAGATAATTGAACTTTAATTTTTAATTTTAACCTTTTACGGATACGTATTCCGGGAAAGTTGCAAATGCCTGATTTAATTTCAATTTTCGTACTATTATAATAGTGAAATATTTTACAAAACATGTTATGTTATATCAACTTGACTTCTCGTTTACCTTTGCTTCAATGTTTCACCTGAAAAAACGCTATTACAGATACCAGATATCATGAGCCTTGTGATTGCCGCACCCATACTGGTTCCTATTTGTTTCTATGCATTATGCTGCTCAACGGTTGCTCATAGGTAACCTAAATTACATCCAAGTGGACAGCTGTACTTTAAATTGATGTTTATACATGATGCGGCTCCCAGAGACTACAACAATATAAGAACTGTGTTAATAACAGCTAAGTTTCAATTTATAATAAATTCTTCTATCTTTTGTCACTGTATTCGCATATCAGGGAATTGTTTTCATTAGAACCTGTAGAATTAAGTATACTAAATAACTGATACATGGCAGCTATTTTGTAAGATAAACGTGTTTATCTTCGTTATTGATTGTGTGCTAATGTGCTCTGAATTAACTAATGACACAAATGTATCCCTACGCAATGCGCTTTAATCCACACCTTAACAAAGGGTAACTCCAAATATAGTTAAATTTAATAAAATGTCATTTCCGATGCATTCTATATACGATATATTTTGAACTATTTCCTATATTTTCTTTAGTCTACTTGCACAATTTAGGTAGAGTTATGTGAAATTATACAAGTAATGTCAAGAAATTAGACGATATCAGTAATTACTCCGTTCTATTCCATGTTGATAGAATTCAAATAAAGAGGTGAAACCTATTAAATAGTTTATGTTTAATATAATAGCGAAACTGTCAGATATCAATAAACAATATAAATAGATCTAGGGCTTTGTAAAACTATATTACAGAAAAAGCTTCCATATTAGATAAATGACATCACTAACTTTGAATGCAATGTAAGAGTAAGGATTTATCTAAAATGCGATCTTTTAAACTTGGAGGAAAATTAACTTTTTGGTTCCAGGCTATATATTAAAAGCTACACAAAAAGGTAGTCTCAGCTTAAGTTTAATTGTATCAGTTTCAGGTGTGCACTTATCTCGTTTATTTATTCAAACGTACATTGAGTTCGTAGATTGAAAAAGTTTCGCACAAATCCTTGTTGAAATATTTATTTTTTAGTCTGAAATTTCATTATATTTTAAAATATCATAGCTTATTTTAGTAGATACAAATCAGAATTTAGAAATAGTAGCGCAAGTGTTAAAATTTAATTTAAATTACTTATATAAAGCTATTAATAAAGAGAAGTCTGTGTTTTGGAGAGAAGTGTCAGGAATAAATTGGCGATGGCAAGACATCTGAAGTGAAGTAATGGAGAAGACAGGAACATTAGAGAAGATCCTCTTGAGAACACCTGAGGTTACAAACTAACGGACAGTTACTAAAGTTATCGTAGCGGATAAATAAACAGCTAGGAAAGCTTAGAAAATGGAACCTACACAGTTTAAAACATTTATTTTTATTAGTACACCATACATGTACTCTCCATTATTCTTAAAGGAACAGCGAAATGATTATATAACGTTTACTTTAAACTTTTTCCTTTTTGTTATTAGGCATGACAATCTCGCCGTAAAATTAAACAAAAAATGTTATTTTTCATGCTTCGAAGAGAAACCACAAAATAATTAAATTTACGTAATACCAAACAGTTTTTATAATTACGCAGGTTTGTATAAAAATTTAATAAGTTAATTGGTATTGTTATTATTATCATGGCGTCTTTTAACTATATTTGTCACATATGTGGTGGCAACCAAGTGGCTAAGCTCGGAAGATTGGGGTGTAGTACGTGCACAGAATTGAGAGAGTTTTCTGCAAACAAACTGGAGAACATTAACACATGAAATGAGCTTGGGTTATGCGTATAAAAAGCTTGTTTACTTTAGAAAAACACTTGATATAGTAATATATTTGGTATACTCATATTTAGTTTGTTATCTCTGGGTATTTCATAGAAACATAACATGTTTCAGATAATTTTCAATTTTAAGGTACTAGGTAACAATATACATAGTTTCAAAAATTAAAACGGTTTTGTCCTTTATTAACTTAGAAGTGTTTTGAGAAATATATTAGATAGAGAACTTATATAATTTCTAAATATATCTAGGTATTTCTATGTAATCTGTATTAATTATGTAGCGTAAAATTAATATGTAATATTAAAAGCAAAAAGATGTGGCGTATCTAATTTTACAGCATATTAATTTATTATTATAATGGAATAAACATCTGAACATTTTTTACATAGTTCAAAATTAAAACTTTTTTGCAGTGTTTTGCGCTATTAGGGACCTTTCTAAAGTCTTTTGCGCGCTAGTTGAAATCTTTGGGCTATAAAAAATTTTTAAGACAAGTTGCTTTTCATTTACAGTAATAGGATAGTAATAAAGTTACAAGAATGTAAAAGAGCGATATTTACCCATATAAGGTGAAAACTTATGCATATTCCTAGAACTAATATGCCTTACTTAAAAATATTTAGGTTTTTATATCTATATATTTGCTAGAAATTTAGATACCGTAATTACTAGATAGCCAACTGTTACAATAAGTTCAAAAATACAGTTTAAAATTTAATGCTATATGTAGAAAATTGAAACAAAGCAATTTTAAGAATTACTCGGATCTTACCTAATGAAGGAAATCCATTTCGCCGAACTATTGATTAATCAAGATATTTGATGCTTTTCTAATCTAAAATTATTTAGTTGTAGTATAATTTTTCGTTTTAGTGACTTTATTTTCCAATATTCTGTCAGTACAAATTTTTAAAAATAAAGTATGAAGTACTTCTCATTGTTGCTATTATTTACCGATCTCTGATCTACAAAAATTAACTGATAGGCATAATTAATTTTCTTCAAACACAAAGAGTTACCAACTATGGTCTGATTTATTTAATTTATATAAAATGTTATTAATTTCGCTGTATAGAATTGTAGAATTGAAAATAAAAGAAAATATTTATTAGGCGGTATGTCAGATATGATTGGGGTCTAAATGTTGTACCTACAGCATATGAAGAAAAGTTAATAATTGATATAGCCTCCACTGACTTAGGGGCAAAAGTATAGGAACGTACTCCGTTAAAATTCCGTAATTACAATATTAATTTTTAAACTAATATTCAGATCGTATAACAAAAAACCTCACAGCCAAAAGGTATAATTAAATAATTTTATTTGAATTATTATATTCTATAAAAAATATTTAAAATTAAGTATTACTTTACTTACAAATTACAAATTCCACCTCACCAACAGTATAAATAACCTGACAAAAATCAAACAAACCAATCATCTAAGACGGAATGTAATAGCTATTAGAAGTGGCCAAAGAGAATTTCGAAATTAAGCTCACCAAATCATGCAAGTCCATAAGCTAACAGCCAAATAGGGTTTAAATAATCCCAAATAAAGAAGAGAAACTACAATATAGACTAAGGGCTGAAGAATTTCTGGAGTGTATTAATCGAAAGTTTAACTATCGAATCAAATAACCAAAAGGTGTCTACACTGGAAAAAAAACTTACGACCCAACATAAGGTCAAAACAAGCCAACTAGAAGTAACTCTAATAGAGTGAACACTAGGTGGAAGCATAAATCAACCCACAAAAATTTCGAAGTCTGTGGTTATAGTAAACAGATAAGTTGAACTTTAAGGAAATTCTAAGTAGAACGAGAAGGAAACATCAGTTAAGCCGCATAATGTAGCGAAAGAACGAAGTCCATTACCCCTAAAATACTCCTGATGAGTCTGTATTACAAACAAGCCCAATAATACGTAAGAGAAGAAAGCGAGAAATTGAAAAGGACTTTGTCTAACTAAACTGAGAAAAGCACAAATGAACTGGGAAAGCAACCCAAAGGTTAGAACTAAACCTATACAGTGATTCATCTCGGTGGCGGAAACCGATAGAGAAATCCAGAGCTGTAAACCCACAAAAGTGTAAGGATAACCAAAGAATAAAGCTATCTGAAATGTCAAAAAAGAGCTATAGACCCAAATCTTTACTAAACGATACCAATCGCTGTAGAATAATTGTAAAAGTAAATTAAAAGCAAAGAAAAAGCCAAAGAAATAAAAATTGAAAACGAACCTTAACCTAGCTGTTCAGACATTCCAAAAAAATTTTATAAAAGAATTAACAGTAAAATTTAATCTTGATTCAACACTGACCCAATTTGCTAAAGTATGTAAATGCAACGTAGAAGAGAAACCGGCGTCGAAAAATAACAGCAATAGTGAGAGAAAACCAGGGAAGAGAAAATGAATAAAAGAAGAAAACACCATTAAAGTAATTATACAACAAAGTAAGTCATCATGGATAGATTCAATCCCAGTAACACAACCAACACTAGACAACGTCATGAACAAGAATAGCCACAATTGGATAGGTAAAACCTAAAGCTGCTGTTCTTCACCAGCAACAAATGGCTTAAGATCTGCAACATACGAGCCTTCATCTGATTTCTTGTGCCAGTCGTACAAGTCATAGCTGTAAGGAGAATTTTGACGATGTACCTGAAACGGACCAACAAATTTAGAAGCTAATTTGCTAGTAAAGTATTGAATAGAATCTGAAAATCTGTAATTACGCTCCGGTTTGGTCAAAGATTGACTCATGTACGCAATCACCTTTTCTCCTGAAAAATGTGTTTGAATCAGGACTGCTCCTGGCCCAAAGTTCGAAGCATCTGTTTGGGTGATAAACGGTAAAGAAATGCCTGGATAAGAAATAATAGGAGCGGTATCCAAGCAACCCTTAGTAGCAGTAAATGATTCTTCACAATTCGTAGTTCACGAAAAAGTGGCGTTTGTCTTAGTCATAACTGATAAAGGAGCTGTGATGGTGAAAAATTTCGGAATAAACCGTCGATACCAAATCACCATACCTATGATTCGTTTAATATCTCGTACTGTTTGTGAAGATGAAAGAGCTAAAATGGCAGTTATATTATCAAGATCTACGAGCAAATCCTATAACTGACTACGTACCTCAGATATCGTAACTTCTCCCTACAAAAAAAACATATCTCCCGACGTGACGTGAGCCCCGCTTTACGCAAACGATCAAGTACAAAATGTAACACCTCTGTGTATTTTTCAAAGGAAGGAGTGGATGTTATACAAATAGGCAAAACATTACAACTCTACATCAGCGCCCACAACTCGATCAATCAACCGTTGGAATGGTGTAGGACTATTGTGCAAACCTAAGGGCATTCCAGTAAAAGCAGTAATCGGCTTAGACCTTGGCTCTATGGCTATTTACCAACACCCGAACCTAATATCAGCACTCGATAAAACGAAGCATCCCGAAATCTATTAAAAATCTGTGAAATATAAGGAAGATGATAGGCATCTTTTCAGTAACGGCATTGACCTTCAGATAGTCAATGAAGAACCTATAGGATCGATCTTTTTTCATAACCAGAACGATAGGCGAAACCCAAGTTCGGTAGTGCTATAACTCCCAATCTCAACCTTTTTGTCTAATTCCTGTTTCACCTGAGCCCATAGTGCTGGAGATAACGGGTAGTAACGCTGCCATTAGGTGTCGCATTGGTCCTAATCTCCTGTTTTTTTAAGTCGGTATAACCTAGGGAAGAAGAAGGAGAAGAAGTTATTTCTGAAAACGTCTCGGTCAACATCATCCGGGGTTTTTTTGACCTGAAAGACAGTTAGAGGAAATCTGCCCTGAACTGAAGCAACTTCAGGAACAGCAGGATGACCAAAAACCCATTTTCTTTGCCTTAAGTCCAGGACGACTCCCAACTTTTCCAAAAATCGGTACCTAACACGACCAGATGATCTACCGACGGTAACACCAACACGTCCCAAACTCTTAGTTGGTTTTCCACACAAAGCTTCAGACATACTTAACAGAAATTTCTTAAAACGTCGCAACCTTGTTTGCTCAAAATGGTTCTGGAAGAGCCGCTATCCGGGATAGCTAAGAACTCAAGTACTAAAATTGGAACTTTTAAATACGGGCATTCATCTTCGGAGAAACTCGCCATAATGAAACTACGGAGACATCTACAACTTTTCTCAATAGCTATTAAACACAAATTCGAGCAACTAAGCGAGAACGAGGCACAAGCTCGGCTTTGTATCCCTACTTCTCGCTTTCCTGTAAAGCAGTTGCGTCAACAGGCCTCATGGTCGGATCTGAGTCAATAGAAGGAAAGCCTGTTACACTTGCCAATCCTCAACTATAACAATGCAGGCGCTGTGGTTAACGACATTCTAGAGGGACTTGTCCCACGCGCTGACAGTTCCATCACGGTACTTCTCAACGAATCCTATTAGAATCCAAAGAACGAGCTAAATCCGCGGTAGCCATGTTGATCGTAGCATCACGAACTTTTTCTGCTGATGTTCTTACTAGTTTAGCTTTTTTAGAGATTCCAGTAACATTCTCCCTTTAGAGGGCGAAAAAGAAGAAGTAATGATTGGGGAACAGTCAGTTTTCTTACAACAATAACCCAATTATGATTCCAAGCTTATGAAGATGAGGCTGGGAAAGTAATTGCACTGATATCTGATTTTGTTTCTTCAATCTTACTACAAAAAGCCTACAATTCATCAAACTAACCCAGATCAATCAAAGCTAAAGAATTTTGAGAAGGTAAGATATTATTCCTCATGATTCGAAGCTGTTCCGTCATTGGTAAAGGTGTAATAAGCCCATGGAAAAGATTTGACATCGAAACTAAGTAAACCCCAATGCGTTCATTTTTCCCATGATTGCTGCGCTTAACTAACTCCAAAAGGTGTTCGTGGTATTCAGCGATAAGTTCGTCAACTAACGCTTCCCAGCTAGAAATTCCCCTACAACCAGGTATAAGCCAAGTTCTAGTTTTTCCAACAAATAAATCATTCGCGTAACTCAATATTTCTGATTTCAAAACGTTTCTCGAGACAAAGAATTCCTATGAGTTCTAAGAAAGCAGCAACCGGTAGTTCTCGACTTGCAAAGGTAAGCCTCCATTTGTAGACTGGTATAGGTTTAAAATACTGAAATTACCACATACAATCTTAAGGCGATGAAGCGTGCCCGATAGCAGACCTAGAAGAAGTCAAACCTAACTCATCACCAACTAATACATCGCCTCAGATATCATATACTTCGTTAGCCTCAGTACCTGAAGCCTTAGTGTGTATTTCATCTGATAACCAGGTTGTCTGTGATTGTTTCTCAGCAGTATTCCCAGCAATACTGTGATTCTAGCGTCCAATGGTACGCGCAACTTTCGCTTAAATTTTCGAAAATTGACCTGATATTTGAGTACTCGAATTTTCATCTCAGCACCAGCAATACGCTAAACGAATGTGTACTGATAAGAACGTCAAACTAAACTAGCGTCTGAATCTAGCCTAAGTAAAAGACGTACAGTTTACAGTCATTATTTCCGTAACACCGCGTATTCCAATGCGCCTTATGCTAGCCGGCCAGTATCAATCCGAAATTTCGTCCTGAGTCAAAACTAGCTTACGAAGCTTCAATTGCAAAAGAAAGTCAAAATTAAATCTAAAAGGATTTAGCGTTCCACCTCCCTAGCAAGGCAGTAACCGATTCAACCTGCTAGCGACCAGAAAAAACAACTTGAAAGGTCCGCACGTTGGGTAACCAAATTTTTATGCCACGATGGTCTTACGCGACAAAATCAGTAATTCATGTTGCATAAAAGAAGCCTGCCGCGGCTCGGGCTAGTATAATAATGCGGAGAGGGCGTGCTATGTAGTGTTGTTCCTAAGTAAAGAAACAATAGTATACCTGAAGTAGGGCGCCAGTTGAATATATCTTTCTAACTCGTACATACATCCCAGTTGACAAAATATACGCCAGTTTCCAGGTTCCTAACGATGGCTGAAATATCCTAACCCAAAGAATAAGAATTTGGAGCCAAGAAAATAAATGCTACTTTATTACAATAGGTAACCATTTATTACCTTTTATAACTTGGGCGATAAACAACTAACAGAATTGCTTATAAACCAAAAGTAGATCCTTATCTCTTCCAAGACATCAAATTGTCAAACTAGGTTAAATGAAAATTTACTTTGACGGGATCTAGGCCAATCTATAACATACTGAATTAACAAAATTGTTACAAAACCGCCCCCAAAAATAAAGCACACTTGATATCGAAAAACAAAAAATAAGGTTACATTTCTCCGCTAACACATATGAAGCAAGAGCAAGAATTAAAAGAAAAGGGATAACAGTAATTAAATTTAGAAAATGCTAAAGTGACAAAACTGTTGACGAGTTAGGTATACCTCATCTAACTGTACATGCGTTAGAGGAAGAAGGAACAATTGTCGGTTGTTTAAAGATATCCCAAAATTATAAACTGGCAAGTGCTGAAATTACAAGTTCTGGAAGTTAAATAATTTAGCAAAGATATATTGCAATGAAATAGTTTAGCTGAAACTTTGTAATTATTTAGTTTACCAACATACCTAAAATTAGAATGTAACTATAAAAAGGATTTCTACTCGTTGAACTTTCATTTGCAAATGAAAGTTTAACGTGACGCCTGAAATGCTGGATTCAACTAAATGCTAGTAAATACTGAGCTAAAATTTATTCGTAATTTCTTTACAAAATTCCTAGTGTAAAGTTGTTTGAAAGTCATACAAGGTAACAACAAAAATATGCTAAGCCAAAAGTTACTCTGTGTACCTTAATTTGTAATACCAGTATGTAGCAATTTCATTCGTAAAGTTACTTATTTTTATTATGGGAGCTAGAATATAATGATATTGTTTCTTAATTTCAGGTATCCGAATTGTAACATTATTTTCTTTATGATTACGAAAACGTAGATTAATTTTATCATTCCTGGTCGCAAACGTCATAAAACATTTAGATGGGTTAGACTGACCTACATAACCACGTATTGGAGCGAGAACGCGAGCAGAGCATTTTGTCCTTGGTAGATTATTTGTAGACTGAAACACAGGTATCGTTGTACTCTGAAGACGACCAAATTTTATAATTTAACGTCGAAAATTATTCTAGTCCATTTTGCCAAGACCTGTCCCTTTGATAACTTATGTTCGCTTCCGTATTTGAGAAAGTCAATGATAATTTATGTTTGCCTGTTCATTTTCTAAAATTAATGAAAACTAATTAGCCCAAATCAAGTTCACTTATCCGTGGTGATGATCACAATCACGACGAAGCAGTAAAAGAAGGTAAATCGAGCAATTAATGTACAAAACCATTAATAAAAGAGACCGCGTTCTTAGCGAAGGCCGCTATACTGGCGATATCAATCACGCACTGACACATCTTGCATCTTCGCCCATATTCATATCGCGCCGTTCTCACCTAATATTTAAAGTGGGCCATCAAAAAGGAACCAGAACGTACTCCGTTAAAATTCCGTAACTACAATATTAATTTTCAAATTAACTTTAGGATCCTATAACCAAAAACCTCACATCTAAAAAGTGTAACTAAATTTGAATTGTTACATCCTATAGAAGATATTTAATATTGACAAAAGTAACACGTTACACGTCTTATTAAATAACATACTTCACTAAAACAAATGTTTTGCGTTAACTCAACACCATTTGCAATTTTCTCCTTCTTCTCTTCATCAAAATGAATTCTTAGATCGCGGTTAGCTTTAGTCTGTTCTTGAAAGATTGCACCTTATAGTGGTAGAAGTTATTCAGTTTAACAGCTTATAGTGAAGTTTTTCACGAAATTCCTTTGGCAGTCGATGTGTATCGAATATAATATGTCGGAGTTACATCAAAATGATCTAAAAGCTTTATCTAGGCGAATTTATCTAGTAGTATCCGTTCGACTAGTTTTTTATTTACCTTTTACCCTTATTTGCAATATTTTTAATTAGATTGATGGAAAATGTATATCCGACACTTCTTTCTGAATGTCTGGCATTAAAAATGACAGCTTTTCCTAACGCAGATCGATCTTCAGAATCACAAATGAAAATAATGTTAACTTCTTCAACCATCGTGTTCACTACTATCGAACTTGTAGGAAAACTAAAATACTTTTGAATAATATGGTTTACCGATAGATCAAGAGCCTATTTACCTTAAAATGCAATTTTATCGATACGATATACTGAAAATTGTGTGACTGTCCAACCAATAACAAAAGTGGTCATTTCTCTCTTACTTAACGAGTTAATAGTCAAGAAAAGTTAGCCAAACGTTGTGGTGATAGATGAGCTGCTAACAGTAATTATATACCTCCACTTGTACGGCAAGAAAACTATTTTTGCCACTTACTACTAGATCAATTGATCACATATTTTACATATCTGATCACTTCATTGCTAAATAAACTATTAGTGTTTTATTCAAATGGATCTTTGTATGATATTAATGGAAAGGATTCTCCAAAAGCTTTCCACCAATGTGTCGTAAATGGGCAGTTGCCACTTAATATTTCAAAATTGCGGTGGCTGGACACCGTGAGTTAGTTTTGATTGTATACTACTGAAATAATTTTCAGTATTTTTTGAAATTTCTTGAAGCTTTCCAAAATATCTCCTTGTATGTACGTGTAATATGCAAAATTAGGAGAGCGCTCACGCAATAACGATCAAATTCAGATATAGATAGAATATAAAATTTAGTTTAATGCAAGTGGCGAAGGACAACGCAAGGTTAATGCGCATATTTGTTACAGTTTCAAGAATTGACTAAACTATAGACAATGATATTGGCCAAACATTTCGTAAGCAACATTTTTTAGGTAAACAAAATTGCTGGAATTATTTCAAATACTGTAAACGGAACTCATTATAGGCAAGGATAGAATTTTTGAATACACTAAAATGTTTTACGAATTAAAATGTGATAATTAAGATAAATTTACATAGTGACTGCTGATATAGATAAACGAATACGACCTATAAATTTATTTAAGCTTTAGATATAGAAGCTTCAAATGTATTACGGTAAAGTTAATCCATTTATGATGGGAATACTAAAGTTATCCGGAGAGAAATTCGTAACGAGTCAAATCAAAAGCATGCCAGCATTTACGTTGAGAACTTATGCTATAGCTTAAGTTAGAATTAAAGAGGTTGGGAAATTAAACATGTGGTCGAGTCAGCTGGTAAACTTATTTTTTGCACCTTTTCCTATAAAAACTGTTTAACTACAGAAATTTGTTGTTTTGACTAAAATCTGCATTTCATGAAAGGTTAATGCAGTTACGAACATAAATAAAGTATTGAAAAGTAATTGAGTCTGAATAATAAACTAAAAGTGCAGGTAAAGGAAATTAACATATAATTATATTTTTAAGAAGGATTGTGAACTACAAATTAATTATTATTATTATTATTATTATTATTATTATTATTAATTATTAATTATTAGCGATTTCTTTCGAAACAAAACCAACTTTAATAATAATAATAATAATTACAAAATCGA
The DNA here is from genome assembly GCA_024586415.1 of Phrixothrix hirtus. Classification (NCBI taxonomy): domain Eukaryota; kingdom Metazoa; phylum Arthropoda; class Insecta; order Coleoptera; family Phengodidae; genus Phrixothrix; species Phrixothrix hirtus. The sequence continues at coordinate 3,384 of JAHWXV010234466.1, read as the reverse complement.
ATAGTTCTGAGATGGATAGGCAAATGTTTTCTCTACAACGCTGTAGTCCTTGTACAACCATTTTTGCTTCAAAACAGATATACATATGACTGAATCTAGTATCAAATGACACAACTGTCTCTTTTTTATGACACTACTGTATGGGAAAGCATGATGCTGCCGTAGTCAATTACATCAGTAACGGCATAGTGAAACTATTAAACGGTATTTCCCTTGAAGCTGGTGGCCAATGGAGTTGATATTGGGTTGAATTGAATTTTCAATTAAATCTACCTCAGTAGGGCTGATTCATTTAAAATCAACGAAGTACAGGGACGTTAGTAAAAATATTCTATACAAAAAGGGAAACCAATATTAATGCAGTTATCAAGTCGGTATAGACATTCAGCAGATTCTGTTCGAGCAATGTAGATTTCAGTAGATAACTGCTATTATTTCGCAACGGCACGCATTATTTACGATAGCTGAAAAATTAATAGTTTATACAACTTAACTTTATGGCGGAGTGGGAAAAAGGTTCATGTGTGGCCCTTTTTTAACAGAAAACTGCCTAATGGCATAATCTAAGTAACGCAGTTGACCGGTCTATCGTCTTTCAAGACATTAAACTTAAAAATAACTTCAAATTCGTGATTTTCGAAAAAAATTCAAAACGTATAAACTACCGTAACGGAAGCAACAAAGAACTTAAGAGCGCATTTACAGTATGCTGGAGAGTAGAAGGTACGAATTCTTACTACGAAATGAATTATAATTGTAACAAAAGGTTTACATGTTTAAAAGAAATTTCGAAACGGAATATAACAGAAGTTAAATTAACTGCAAAGTTATTTTATTTCAATGCGAAATATTAAGTTCAATATATTTAACATAAGATATTGTACTTTAAAACACCACTAATAAATAAATTATAATTAAATAGAATAAACGATGTGGATTTCTAATTATATAGAATGTTTGCAAGTTAGTGAACTGTAGCGAACATTCTTATTACCAATATATCCGTGATTAAATAACCTTTCGTATAAATTATTGCTAACACCTGAAAGGTTGACGGGACAAATAACTTGACTAATTTAGTAAACGAAAATTAGGGTAATCTTTTAACTAGCGTCAGTAGTAAAGGCATTTCTACTCCTTCTCAATACAAAAATATTTTTGGATATTATATGTCTAAAGTATGAATAACCTAACTAAGGTGTCACATAAAATATGCTTAAAAAATTCAGGGCAATTAAAGTATGTGTTATGGGAGAACACGTAAATCTGTTAGACGAATTGGTAATAAAATCGTTTTGACAAGGATGTTGAAAATTGAGACGTTACGTTGCAAAAACTAAACAATACTAACGAACCAATATGTCTGAACTTCTATATATAACGGGTTAGGCGTCTGGTATTAACTATCTTTAGTAGGGTACTAAGGAAACTTTGTTTTCATATTGACATTTCTACTGACAAATTTGATTGTGTCAATATCTGCAGTTTAATTAGTGATGGATAAGTTTCCAATTAATGAACGTGTTTTTGTGGTAAAAGAGTTTATATTAACTCATTTAGTGGTGCAGACGCAAAGAAATCTTCGTCGGGAATTTAATGTGGAAAGACACGGGCGAATTCCAACATGTCAAACCATAATGAGATGGGCTCGAGATTTTGAAAACAAAGGGAACTTCGCCTCAAATTTTAGTGGAGGTGTACGTACTGTCAGAATACCTGAAAACATAGAACCTGTCAGACAAGCTGTAGGGAGAAGTCCGCAACAATCTGCATCAAAACAATCACTTGCTTTGCATATTTCCAATAGAACTCTGCGAAGAATTCTGCATTTTGATCTGAAGTTCAAGTAGACCATAAGTTAAAAGATGCAGATAAACCCGTTCGCGTTGCTTTCTGTAGGCAGTCTTTGAGAATTCTAGAAAGTAATGTACACTAGCTAAATCTTTTATTTATGTCAAACGAAGCTCACTTCCATTTAAGCGACTATGTAATAAGAAAAAATGCTGCTACTGAGGAAAATCCATAACAGCTTCATGCAAAACCGCTTTATGCCCTCAAAGTCCCCGTATGGTGCGGTGATTGGTCGTTTGGGTCTCATAGGACCATATTTTTTGAAGAAAATAATGAAACTGTCACAATTAACTCTGAACGTTATGCTAGAGACATTTTTAGGGCAGACGTGGGCAAAATTAAATTTGGTTTCAACAGGACGGTGCTACTGCACATACATCACGGCCGATTCGCATTGTATTGCAATAAATGTTTCCCCATCACTTGTTATCAAGATTTGGTGACACAGCATCTAATTCCCTTGATTTAACGGCTTTTGACTTCTACCTTTGGATACAACTAAAGCAAAAGGTTTATGAGAGACGTCTCAATACAATACAAGAACTTAAAATGCACGTTTCCGAAGAAATAGAGAATATTGGAGCAGAAATGTTGGAATCCGTTATACAACATTTTAGGCATAGGTTACAAAAATATATAGACGTTAATGGTGAAGATTTGAAAGACGCAATTTTTAAAAATTAAATTGCACATATTAAATTTGTTATTTGCGTTAAAATTGTCTTACTGTATTAATTTTTAGCCTTAAAATAGATTTTTGAAAATAGATGATACCATGTGCTTGTGTTATATTACAACTTTACGGTAGTAATCTAGGTGGTTACTCAGAAAACTTTCCGTAAATCGAGTAACCAGAAGTACTTTCACTGTTAACTCTGAACATAATAACGATGAAACTAAAAGTTCAAACTAAATAACAATTTATATTAAAATTAAAATCGAATAACTGGAAGTATCACCATCTTCCTGTCATTCTTAGATAATTTCCGAATTCTTCATTTTCACAGTTTTCTTGAAATCCACTTTAAAGATTTTTTTAAGCTTGGTATACTTCTTAGCTGCTTGATTCGGTTTTATGTTGAGCAAGGAGTTTCTCTAACAAATTTATGAAAATTGACTAACCGAAAGCACCTAGAGTATTAGTTTTGAACAACGTATCTCAAAAAGCAATCATTATATGAAAATCAAAAACAATATCTGTTTTTATACATTTTGTGCGTGAGACGGCAAAAATTTAGTTAAAATCGAATGACCGGAAGTGCCACTTTATTCTTGCGATTTTTAAGTTTTTTGCAATTTTCTTGAAAACCTTTTTAACAATTTTTTTTGAGGCTTACTACGGTTCTTATGTCCTTGATACGCTTTTACGAGAACTTAGAGGTTTTCCTGCAAAAATGCGATGAAGCGGGCTATCAGAGAAAATCTCTGAAGTTAAGCAGGGTTTTACGTGTCCAGTAACTTGGATGGGTGACCGTTACAATTATCGTTCCCAAAATAAACGTAAATAATATTTTAATTGTTTGTGAACATTTG
>JAHWXV010234449.1:0-10568 GCA_024586415.1 Phrixothrix hirtus | reverse complement strand
CTCAAAAAGTTGATCCGGGAATGCGTACACCATTTTCATGTATTGTGGCTGTAAAGTACTCAAACCTGTGGTTTACCACGAAAACGAGCCACCCTGTACATAATATTACTAGATTCCTCAATTTAGTAAAAAGCACTGTTTCGATGCAACTGGTTCTTACGAGACATGGTTAGGTTCTGATCGAAGCTAATATACGATAGAACGAGAAAATCGTTTGGTGTTTATGGATGTCTCACGAGATCGTCGTGTAACTTCAACAGTCTACCGAAGGCTAAATAGGACGTAATCTATCATTTTGGAAATCTTCTTCGGCAACGGAATTAAATTTGGATAAGGACATGTTCATTTGACCACAGAAGAATGGCAAAGGGTTCTATTCTCAGATGAATCAAGATTTAATCTACATTACCAGATGGATGAGGATGTGTCTGGAGGAGTTCTAGTGAGTAGTTTATACACTATTGTTAATAAGGAATAACACTTTTTGGTAGTGGAACTGTTATGGGGTGGTACATGTTTAGATGCTCGCACAGACTTACAATTAGTTATAATAGAAAAAGGGGGTAAAATCTGCCCAAAGGTACATTACTAAATGTCTAAAAGAGTATGTTGTCCCATACATTCCATTCATAGACCCGGAATTTATTCCTATGCAGAACAATACGTGCCCTCATATCACGAGAACTATTACTCGATATCTTAATGAACTTCAAATTCCATGAATAAATGGGCCACCACGTAGCCTTGATGTGAATACTATAGAACACGTTTAGAATCGAATATGTAAATGCATTAGAAATCGTCACAACGTTCCTGAGATTCAGGAGCTATGTCGCACTGTTCAGGAATAGTGGCAATAACTTCATTAAGATTTTGTTACCATGTAACGTTTTTTCTACATTTTACGTATTAATTTTCTTCTTTGGTATAAGGAATCCTTTGTAGAATAAATTATGATGCTAGTTATCTGACAATACACATATCCCATTTTAAATACGATTAGTTAGTGTACGTTTAACCATAAGTAATATATATGTACGCCATTTTGTAATAAATTAGAATATGTTATGCTTTCTTGTGAAAATATCTGTTCGTATAAACCGTAATATTTAAAACGAATGAGTTGGGATCTTGTTTGATTTAATAATTAATTTAACCCCAATATCATTCTCTTTATAGTTTTTTGTCTTTTTACTACTATTACTTTGGAATATTGATGCTAATTTTATCCAGGAGGATGCCTATGCGGCACTTCCTGTTCACGGTAGGTGTTAACACTATTTAACACAAAGGATTTTTATTCAACTACTCGAATCTGGAATTACATATTTTATAAAGATTTTGGGACATTCGCTTGTATTAAGGTGAAAAATATGTTTCACTTCTATTATCATTCTATGTTGTTATGTCTGTAAGGCCATTCACGACGATAACTGACTATTATCAGCGCTTCGTTGTTAAAATTTTAGGAATCTGCAAAGATTATTTAAATAATATAAATTTATAGTTTTTATTCATTCATTTTTCTTTAAAAAATATTTACAAAATGACATTTGAATAATTTGTTACTCTATATTTTACGATTTTAACCTGTAAATCTATTAAGCTTTAATTGTGTTAATAGATAACAAATTTTGTGGTGTGCTATGAACGCAAAACATCTAATTGCGTTTATTTATTGTTTTGTAAATATTTTGAAGTCTATAATTCGAAATACATTTTGCTAATTCCATAATACTTATAAAATATTGATACTTTCAACGTTCAAGGTAACATCTACTTACTGCCTTGTATGCTTTATCAATTTTATTTTAGAATTATCAATATTAAGTTATATCGTACAACCAATTGTTCAGCATGAATTAACAGTTTTACAACTACTCACAATTTAAAGTAATTAACGACCTTTCTCTAATTTATCTAGTAATTTTTCATCTTATATGTAGTAATTTACTTATTGTAGAGGATATTCGAATACATAATCCATTTTACTTCATATTTTAACGGTTCTACTATAGAAGGATTGTTATTAAATTTATTTTTTCAATTGTTGAAACTATTAACACGGCCAATAAACATCATTCATCCAACTGTTTTACTTTTATATGGTTTATAAATTATTCTTCAGCATTAACCTGTATATATAAAGTGTTAGATCTATATTAAGGTAAAGTTTGTCTCCGAATTATCCTTGACTGTTTCGACAGTGTTTGGAGGTAAGTAATTATTTCTTCAATTATCAACAAATCATCTAGTGCCCATTCTGTCTATGAGAGTTTTTTTAGAAATCGTATGTGACGGAATCATTAGTATTCCTGATCCACTTCCACTCGCGGTTAGCTGCTGATCCCAAAGCTAGAGATGATGAGACTTCTATTAACTAATTTTACTATTCGGCTCTTCCTACTAGTCATAGCTAATCTTATTTGTAATATGTCAAGGCAGTAATTGAGGTGAGATGCGCCAATGCATATTATTAAATACAATATTCTGCTAAATAACTTAAGCTTATACTAATCAACTTGTACATTTTGACCGTGTTTTCGCATTTAGTGTAGTTTTTGTTTTTGTTTCTTTCACTTTTATTTTGCACAGTTTTGATCATATAATCTTCTTTTGTTATTACGCATAATTGTCGAAACATTTTATGATCAGAATATAGTTACAAAATTCAAAAATTCGTGTCCGGTTTTTTCAGGAGTGGAGTTTTGATTTTGAAGTTCTACTGTTTACCTGGAAGGCAGCCCCTAAACTGTTTTACGGGAGCACCACTTTTATCTTACCAATAGTATAGGTGTAAGCGAGTTTTAGTTAAAAAATTGAAATCTTGAAAGAAGTTTTACGCAAACGATGACAGATTTTTGAGTTTTAAGCATGTCGCTCTCCTCATTGTAAGGGCTGGTGTTTCTGTCAAAGGATTGCAGTTCAAAAAGAGAGTTTAAGAGTCTTTATAAATATTTATGTATAAAAACAGAGATTCTGAACTTCTTCTTTGGTAGTTGTCTCTTGATTCAAAACGATGTAGTGGAGAAGATCTAAACTAAACTCATAGGCAAATAAATTGATCCACCTTGCGTTTTCAACTTTGGGCGAATTTGTTCACTCAATTGATATCAGATTCGAAACAAATGTTATTTTAAAGATCATTTATTAGCCTGAAAAATGAGGCAACCTTCCTTTCTTGTTCACAAGTAACGAGCCATAAAACAAAAGTAACCTGTATTTGAAGAAATTACTCAAGACTACCGTTGCTGCATACTCGCTTGCGTACAGTGATGCTCAAATTGCTCAAGTTGATGATGGTGTGTTGTGGATGTTCTATCATTTCTCTTCGACTGCTATTATAAAGCCTGGAATGTACGTAGCAGCATGAATTTTAGCACGTAGTCTTCTCTTACGCTCATCCCACAGTGTTAGCGCTGCACACCGGATACTCCACAACTTGAGGACAAATTTGCACAGTATGTAGTTCCGAATTGTTTGGGGTAAAGTTGAATTGGTGCGTAAGGCATCACGTAGTATGTCTTAATCTCCTCAATATACCTTGTACCTATCAAATTCCTTCCATTGCTACCAAGAACCGCCCTAACAATGAAGGCATATCATGCGTGAACTACCGCTCTCGGGATCGCCGGTACACTCGTCCTTTCCATCGTTGCTATGGAGATAAAATGCTCGTCACATCGGAGAACAAAATAGACCCCTATTTGTCTAGGCTCCAGTCTAGATTGACTGCAATCAGTTTTGAATCAGTTAGGGATCCTTGAGATGTAATGCTTTTTCATTGATGTCTTCGACTTACAGTCTACTCATTAATAACTTAAATTTCAACTGTTATTGCAACAGAGCAATCGTTTTTCCCGATGTACACCGATCTTTATCTGTTTCTGATTGCTGGTCTATGAAATCTTTAATATACCTATCGAACCTCTGAAGGATTCAGATTCCATTTTTGAGCTACAAATCACTAACTATGCCCCAACTGAATTAAAGTAGCGGCAAGGGCGGCTACGTATGGTGCAATATGCAGTAGAAAAATATCTCTGGATCAGCACTGACAAAGAAAAACAGTTATAACACAGGTACTGTGAGTTGTCTTGATTTTATAGCCGTTGAAGTTAAGGAATGCACATTTCTGCAACGTTACGTAAATGTGGATTTCTTTTATAAGTTTCTACTTGAGAACAAAAATGGTTGTTGAAAAGTTTGGGAAAATTCTAAATACTAATAAATTGTCTTTGTTGTATAGGCGGAACGAAGGTTCTTGTTCTCAGGATAACGAGCTAAAAATTTTGAACTTGCGGGGTTCAAGAACTTATAATTAGATTCTAGTTCCGAACTATTCGCTTTGAGGTTTCTACGTGGCGGAAGGAGAGTGAGTAGCTGCATAAGAGTGTTAATACCGCTGCTTCTTGTTGGTGTAAGTGTGTTGTTGTCTAAGGCAAGGTTCATTACTTAATTCTTTGTCCTCGTATATAAAAATGAATTTAGAAATAATTTTGGAATGACATTTCAGCCTTAGGATATTTTATAATTGCGCTATTTATAATTACATCGTATCTACTGTTAATTAAATAATTGGATAATGAACATTTTTAATTGTGGGACAATTAAAAAATAGATTAAGTATTCAAAAATAATCAGTTTGCCAATGAGTGATTTGGGAATAAACACAATTAATTAAATAAAGATGTATAGACAATGATGGGCATAAAAAGTAAATTATAAAACAATGACATTCTGGCATCTACCAAGTTAAAAGAGGACGATTTCTAGATTATTTGGTTTAATGATTCTGTATAGATCTAGAGAGTAGGTGAATATAAAAGCCGCTTTAATAGTAATGCAATCAAGTCTCAGTTGAAAACAAATAATTGAAAGTTGTATATAAACCTGTTCGGTAGTCTACAGTGAAGTCAATCTGTAAATTCCTCGAGGTCATTTCTTAGCGGTCTTCTTGGTACGACACATAAGTTCAACAAAAAAACGCATAGACTTCCCTTTATAAAACTTCATAATACAGACTTTGTATTAAATCACGTGATATGTGAGAGCATGCGTGACGTCATGTTTATAAAGTGACATTTACAATAGTAGTACTGATTACAACTGGTAAAGTTATACATCTATTTCTTTTCGACAACGCTTGTTATAAATGAAGAAGATTTAATTAAATTTTTAAATTTAAGAAAATAAATCTGAGCTAATATTTGTGTTTCCTTAGGATTATATTCTAAGTCAAGGATACTCATTTTATCACTTATGACTTAGTTATAAATTAAAATTTGTTACTGCCGGTCAATAAATCAATCAAAAATCAATTAAAAAACACGAAACGGTACATCTTATTATTAGTTTTATTACACTATTCAAAAGATGTTATATGATTTTAAATGTAGATTAGGTATATGATTTATCGAAAATTTAAAGTACGTAGCACTAAATATATTAAAAATGTTTAAAGGCCTGTATTAATTATTAGCAATTAATCTTTATTTTAAAACATCCTATTTTTCTTTTACAAGATATTTACATAATATCCATTTCTATTTTAATTTGAAAGAACTTAATAGAAATTTCCAATTTTGATTGACATTTATTTAAATTTCTAAAGAGTTGCTTAAGTAAAATAAAAATTAGCTAGAAGAAATTTTACGTATAGATACTTTAAAAAGCCACAGTAAAAGCGACTAGCGTCTATAACGATTTATTAATTACCATACAAGCAATAAAATAGAACACTAACGCTTTTTCACAAAGCGTGACATTTGAACATCTTGTCAAACAATTTACAAGACAATAAAAACAATAAACAAATTTGATAAAGTTGTACATGCTTCTAAACAATACACATTAACGGCAAAAATTTTTAAACATGAAGCAATGTCTCAGCTATTCATACAATATACGAGGGCTTATCAGATGTTAAAAAGAATCTGTCTCTGTGTATTTCCCTTAATTGATATTAATATTTTCTTATCAGGCCAAAGATATCCATATCAACGAGTTAAAACAAAAAAGTGCAGGTTTCTATGATATTAAGATAGGCACCAATTTTTATAATGTACTCTAAATACTCGTATGGCAAATGTCACCTACTATCATGTATATAATTCTGGCGTCTCACTTTGATGATTAATATTTAAGAAACAGCGACGGCATTGCGTACAAAATTTTTACAGTTTATCGTTGGGCCATTTGTGGTTAAGATGTATAAATTTATTTGGTTACGTCACATAGTTGTGGAGTTTTTATAAATTTTATTTGTAAAAATGTCATAATTTACGAGGTGTCGCGAGAAGCATATAGTTTTAAAATGTTACAAATATTGCATATTCAAAGCAAATTTAATGAAATTCACAGACTACGTAGCTCAAGTCTTACTGAACATATTGCGTACAAAATATTTCCATGATTATTTTTTTCTTCTCTTTTTATGCAGTAAAAGGAAAACCATCGGAATTCGTTGAATGTTTTATTCGTTGTAAATGATAAATTGGCATTATCTAACAACAATTATGTAACATTACTGTGTAAAAGTGTATGTTTGATTGTGTTGTTCTCAATTTCAAATGTAAATGGCTTAGATACAGACAAAATGATGGCCTTGAACTACAACTCAGTATCAATAGTGTGGTATGTGTATTGACCGCTAGCTAAGCGTTTCAATAGACCCTTTCTCGCGCTATTTTAATTAATATAGCCTTTAAAAATCAGTATTTTCGATAATCATATTCTAATTCTGTAATAGTTTCTTTTGTTACAATTCGTAGTAAAATGTTTTGAGGTATCTCTTCAAATACAGGACTTGGAGTGTAGCATAATTTTTATCATAACAGAAAACCTAGATTAAGTTGCAGCATAAGGACCATTCTTTGATATATGGAAGTATTGTTGTTTTTACACGAACACTTTATTAGATATAAATTCTTGAACACCGGAATTCGTAAAATACGAGCTACAAATCGCATTTCGCAAATATATTTTATCCTAATATAAACGCCTATTTCGAAAAGTTTAATAAGACTTATACATCTAAACATAAATTGTCTTTAAAATGGCGTTTGTTTGATACAAATTGGTTGAGTGGTTCTAGAGGTTTGAACCTTCAAAATGAGACGCCAGAATTAAATACTTTGATAGTAATAGGCTAATAGCAAACTTGTTAACACCGCAAGTTCTGTACATGTACAGTGCCCCAAAAGAAGAATGGATAAAGTTGTAACCAATATACCAAGTTATCTGCCAGTTGTGTCGGCAACTCATTCTAAAGATCCTTATCATTTTCAAGCGAAGCCAGGGCCCCTTCAAGCTGCTGTTATCGCTTCATTTACTCTTTATTTAAGCGGCACTGGAAAATTGTGTTTGTCCATTCTTTTATTTGGGTCGGTGTACACCGATATGGGATAGTAAAACTTTAGCAATGTTACCCGTAAAATTTAAGAATTTATCAGTGAAATTTAACATTTATCACTAAATAATTAAAATGCGTCTTTTTATGAAACAAAACACACGAGGAACTTATTCCTTATGACATACGTACATATGTACCCTTTTAGTCGTTTATCAATTGAAAAGAATCTATGGAGATGCTTTGAAAATATTTACAGATATATTTCATTTAAAAGCATAATTCTGTTTAGGTCAATCGAAGAAGGGTAAGGGTGGATTCACGCATGCTGGATAATGAGCGCCCTTTCTTAGTTTACCCTTCCTAATTTTGATGCAAAAACCCTCTGGGGATCAGAAGACGGCTAATTTTTGTTTCAATGCATTCGAAGCAGTTGCGTTCCAAGGAGACTAATTATAAAATATATAAAGCCTCTCATTTACATACATAAATGTTGCCAAGAAAATCCATGTTCTTATTTAAAAAAATTTATTTTAGTTAAAACTTTATATGCTGCCTAGAGTAAAATTAACAAATAGTATTTAAAATATCTCAAACAACTAATTTTTTAATTTAATATAACAAAAATGTTTTAACGCTGAATTTTTTAGTTTAAAACAAAATTACAAGAATAAATTGTTGAGAGTGCAGAGGGATGATTTCAAACTAAACGAATTTAACAATTTTATATTCTCAGAACAATGGGGGTGGGTACATAAAAGTCACAGTATAACATAATATTCCAAAAGTTTCGTTTAAGAAAGCTTTCTTCCCAGGTTAAGTAAATCCCCTGGGGCAGCTGCATAAAGTTTATGTGAAAGAGTTGTCAGCACCAATGTATCTAGATGATCGATATGGCATTCCTTTCGGAAAATAAAGGAAAATATAGAGAATATAATAAATAATGGATTATTTCTGATATTATTATATAATAGATGATAGGTATAGCTTCTTGGGTATTTACCCATATAACCTAAATCGTTAATCAATTTTTAAAGTAAATGTTACATCTACTATTTAAATATTATTTTTCAAATCGGACATGGTGGTGGGTTTTATTGTAATATATAAGCCATTACTCATTACTGATAACAATACAATATTCTTAAAAAAATTGATCGGATAAAATAAGTTTGTATGTATATAATACAATTTCGAGATAAAGAAGACGAGACAATACAACTGGTAGGTATTTCAATCGCCTAAAAGGTTGTAATTTATTTAGATTTAAATATACAAGGCTAGTTCAATAACTCAGGTAAAAATGCAAGCAATGGCGCCACCAAAACGAAATCCATATTATTTTGTTAAAATACATTCCTCCATATGGCGCGTCATACCAATTTTCAAGCGTATCTGACGATTAGCTTGTGTTTCATAGCCATTTAAAGTAAGCAACTTTTATTAGTTTCACTAGAATGGACAAAAGTGATTTTCGCGTTCTGGTTAAACATTTTTTTGTACGTGGAAAAACAATAACAGAAACAAAACAGAAGCTTGATATATTTTAATTAAACCGGTTCTGTGTGGTCGCGTGGTATCTCCTCTCCATTATACTTAACCGCAAATATGCAATGCTTCGATTCTCACTTGGTAAATAGCATGCTATTATTAAATTCCTAACCGTGGAAAATGCTCCTCAAAATCATATTCACAGACTAATGCAAGCCGGTTATGGTGATAAGTGTTTCGATGTGAATATATTAAAGTTATGCAGAAGTGGGGCAAGCAAATTTGAGTCAAAATCCACAAAATGGAAAGCATGTGACTGCAAGTGATTTACTTGATCAAGATCGCAATGAAGAACAAATTATTTCTAGTAACCACAGGTCTTCAACTTCATGGGTTGCTACGCTTGTCCATCTTTAACCTGCCTTGCATGTGCGAGTGCATACGCGTATGTACGCCTGTAGGCGTGCACGCTTGCGCGTAAGCGAGTTTGGGTGCATATACGTTAGAGTAATATGATTTGTAGGTTTGATTCAATCAAATTTATACATAGTATAAGTAACTATCTCAGTAACGATTGGCCAATCAAGAATTTATAGTTTAAAATTACAATCATAATTATTGAAAGTATATAAGTGAATAAGTATCAAAATGGCGTTATGATACGCCATGTTTTATCTACCTATTTCAAATTTGTTTTCAAACTAGTTATAGGAAGTTTTGAACTATTTGACAGAAGGTGTTAGTATTTCAATATCCTAAATTTAAAATAGGAATGAATGTAAAGTGAGTTCTTGAAAGTACGTTTACCCAATTGGTTCGTCTAATCCCAGATTTTTTCGTTGCGTTCCTGATGATGCAACCCTTTCTGAAGCATATATATTAATGCATTGTTAACGCATATAAATCTCAAAGCTTTAGTGAAAAGACATAGCCGCGTAAACGTATAAAAGAACATTTTCATTGTATCTAGTCGAAAATATAAATAGACTGAATGAACAGCAAATTTATTTTATGGGTTGACAAAAAGTGATTAGAGATATTTTCTTAAATTGTAAATAGGGATGCAATGATAAGTCGGTGTCTCAGGCTCAGAGTGAAATATCCAGAAAAAATACAATATATTTAATGCTTTATTTATTCATAATTTTTAAAGCTGGTTTTGATCTTACATTATTTAACCAAGCGTTAGTTGTAAATACTTATAGCAATTATTACTTAACTATCTATCTAAGAACTATAGTTAACTAAACTATTTTAACAATAAACCATAAAAATGTGAATTCCTTGCCGTGAGAGATATTAAAGTTGTTTAATTACATAATGTTCTAATTAATAAATTGTAAGTTTGGGATTCCCTATGTTCTCTTTCTTCTTCTCTCTCTCTTCATCCCTCTCTCTCTCTCCATATCGTCGGAGATTCATTCCCTTTTCGCTCATCGCTTCTTCATGAGCCCATCATTTTTTGCTCTAAAAGTTTTGTTCAATTTTTTTTATGCCAAATTTACTGACGGATCCGAATCTGGAAGGCGCGTTGGCCGCATTTAATGTCTTCTGTGTTAAATTTGCGTTTTTTCAAAAATTGTAAGTTGACAACTGTGCAGCATAATTTTCAGTTTAACTCGTTGTAACTTTTGCAATTTTTAAGCCATTTAAGCAATTTTTTATAAATTACACGCCATTTTATTCTGAGTACAACGGTTAAATTCAATTTTTACTAAAAGTAATA
>JAHWXV010234435.1:0-11447 GCA_024586415.1 Phrixothrix hirtus | reverse complement strand
ACTTAAAGGTGAATATTTTGAAAAACAATACAATAGTTTGTTCCAAAAAATTTGTTTTCTTTCCTAGTTTTTGTAACTACTTAAAAGGCAACCCTCGTATCATCATAATATTGTAATTTTATTGAAACTAGAAAATTGCATTTAATATAAGCTTTAAAATTTGTATACTAAAAATTAGTGATTATTTTGCCTCCTATTATTTTATTCGTCTTTTATTTTAAACTGCCTCACAAAATTATTCACACACTTACTAAAATATTCAAAAACGTTCATAATCAACTAATATTTAGGACATAAAATGAAATATCTATTTAATATTTGTATTAAGTATCTTATCAAGCTTTATAAAAATTTCTTGGTTAAAACAAAACTTTCCTAATTTACAGTGCTGCTTTTCTTTTGTATATGTATTTGGAATTTACTTGACCTTCTTTTATCAGAAAGATTTCCTTTTATTCTTTTAGATTCCAGAGGGGCCGAATCTACTTCATTGTCATATTTCTATACCCTTTTTTGTCAACAAAAACAAATCAATTAATTTTTGTTCAAAATACTTTCGTACAGCGTAGAGTCGGCAAATACGATTTTAATTGAGAACGCATTTAGTATGAGCAAAAACCTAAAAATTATGCAACCGTCGAAACTCGAGTGTTGAATTAGTTACCAATGAAAGAGTAACAATGCTGAGAAGAAAAAAGCTGGTTAATAGAAATGCTAATAATATTTAAATCAACGAATTGAATAAGTGTACTTCATTTTAAATTAAACTAATTTTAATATAAATTGATTGCACTTTTGGGTTGAATCGAGTACATAGGAAAAATTAATTTAATTGAGCCTAATTGTCTCAAATGAATCTGATTTCATGTTATTAAAAACGCAATAACATACTTTATAATATTTAAATTGAAAATTACTGTATTATAACTTACTTTTCGAAATGAAGCTGAATAACTTGATAGGTTCTATTTAGAAAAATACCAGAAAACTGTGTTCATATCATAAATTAAAGAGGCAGCAACCATGAATGCAAAGTGGTAAATTTTAAACATAAATAGTAAAATATTAAATGATAAATGACTTAAGAAATAATTGATTCCAAAAATTCTTAACTAAAAATTGTAAATCTATTTAATATTTTTACGGAAATTTTTCGAAAGTTCGTATAATTGTTTAAATTTTATCACACCTTATAAATTTATATACAAAGATATGTTTTGGCTAACATTCAACACAATTAAAGTTATTTTTTGGCATCGACAATAATGGTTGTACTAATATTGACTAACTTAAATTTACTTTTGTGTAAATTTTAAGCAACTGTATAGGAAAAGGGGAATCAAAACATGTTCAAAATATTTACGTGACCTGTATCAAAACTAAATATGTTTTACACAATTACCTTAAATTTAAATTTAACAGCCACTTCTCTATATCATATAATACTGCACGTTAACTTATTTAATTCCCACAAACCCAGACAAATGTAGAAATTGTATTTTAAGCTTTCCACGTGATGAACTCGCTAGCTATTTATACTCAGAAGGCGCCTAATGTTCCAGCAGTTCTACATAATTACAGAAATTGTGGTATAATATATTTTAATTCACAAGTTTGTCGTATTTATTTACGAACAATTACAGAATGAAAATTGGGTTAGCATGTTGTTAATAATACACAATATTTATGGTAATTTATTAATTTTAATATTGAAATGTTACGTTAATTTACTTTCTCTATAATTTTTAACGAAAAAACTGTCATGTAATTCGAAGCAATTCAGATCTAATAATGTCATAATGTTCTAATTAACAAAATTAAAACTTGAATTATGACTTTAACAAAATGTAATACGTTATCCATGAAAAGATTTTATTTCATAAGTAATAAATTATAGGAACTGTTTTGCCCAAGTACAAATTCCAATGTTAAATGTTACCTACTAAATATAGTCTGATTCAGCTTTCATTTATACATGTTTGTGTCTGTTTCATTAATTTAGGGTTGGTTCCAAAATGTTTATATTTTAAAATCATTTCCTAATCACTTTGTATCGATTAACTAAAGAAGGAAAAGATTTAGAACATCCTACTTGTAAATTACGAGGGTGGTTTGCGAACTAAGGTAAGTAGAACAAAAGACGGTACTTTATTCAATTTTTTTACATTTATTTTTCGACATAGTCCCCTTTTAATTCGATGCACTTATTCCAACGATGTTCAAGTCGTTTCACTATAATAGGACGAATCAAACGCCTCAAAATAATCAGTTGTTTCGACAACTACTTTCTCATTAGATGAAAATCTTTTTCCGCCTAGCCATGTTTTCAAGTTTGGAAACAAGAAAAAGTCAGATGGAGCTAAATCTGGACTCTAAGGTGCATGATGAAGTATTTTGAATCTAAATTCAACTAATTTTGCCGTGACAATGTTCGATGAATGAGCCGGTGCATTGTCATGATGAAACAACATTTTCGTTCTTGCCAAATGCGTTCGTTTCCCCTTTAATTTTTCAATCGGCTGGTCCAATAACGACACGTAGTACTCGCCTGTGATTGTTTTGCCCTTTTGCAGATAATCTATAAAGATAACACCACAAACATTCCAAAATACGATGGCCATAACGTTGTTAGCTGATGGAACCACTTTTGCTTTCTTCGGTGCACTGCAACCGGCATCGACCCATTGTTTGGATAAAATGTTTGTTTCGGGGCTATAGTGGTGTATCCAAGTTTCGTCAACGGTAATAAATCGACACAAAATTTCGGCGGGATTATGTTTAAAAAGCGTCAAACAGTACTTAGCAGTTTTTTAGATATACCTATAGTGCTACTATCACACGCACCTTTAATCGACGATCATTTAAAACAAGATCATGAAGTTTGGTGATCATTTCGTCAGTAGTAACCTCTTGCGGATATCCTAATTTTGTTTCATCTTCGGTACTCGTACGACCACGTTTAAATTCATTCATCCAGAAACAAACTGTATTAAATGATGGCGCAGATTCGCCGTTAACATTATCTAACTCTTCTTTAATTTCCTTGGATTTTTTCTCGGCAATATGGAAGTACTTAATCACAGCACAAAATTTTTTTTTGTCCATATTCACAAAACAGTCTAACATGTTTACTTTAAAACACTGTAAGAGGCAAAGGACGTAACGTATTTGGCTGAAACAGTCACAACTGTCTTACACATATGATAGATTTGATAAATGACACGCATGCGTAGATTGTGCTGCCATCTCTATATTAGTTACCTCACTAATCAGACCGCACTCGTATCAAATAAGGTGCCGATCTTGACCTCAAAATTGGCAATTCTTGAAAATATATGATAATAATGTTTGAAAACCTGAAGATATAATTACCAACGCAAACTTGAAAGATTTAAAACGGATATTTTTAATTTGTAAATAAGACAAAAGTCAACAATCCACAAAGATGGTTTAATTGGGAAAACATGCTGCAATTTCAAAATGGCAAGTAAACTCAAAACTAAATTATTATAGGGTGGCGACAGAACCGAGAAATCAGGAAAATCATGAAATTGTCAGTGAATTCGGTAGTTCTGGAAAAATTAAGGAAATATCAGAAAATTCCGTAAAAATCGGTCACAATCGAGGAATTTTGACGTTTCCGTATTTCAACTATCTGTATATCGATGTTTCACAAATATATCATTAAGAACGAAAGTTGCGTGATATATATTTATGAAAGGGGAAAATACCAAAATAATAATTTTATTGTTATCCCATTGGTTAATGAGACCACGCCGCACCAGTGCCAAGATCGTTCCTCTGAGTAGAATTTTGTCAAATTTAGATGTGATTTTATTTTGTATAAATGGAAGAAGACATATGTGTGTATATAGCTTAATAATAGTTTAATAACATTATTCGAATACCATATTTGATGCTATAATATGCTCCATTTTAATAAATATTCGGGGATAGGTATGGCTACATTAAATGCACGAAGTACCTGGACAATTTGAATTGATTCTCGAAAACTGAAGTTAATTCTATTATCAAAAGGCAAGCTATTATATTATTCTAATACCAAAACACAGAAAATAATATTCGGAATGATATTTATCTAATATAAAAGGCAACACATATCAAAGAATTTTTAAATATATTTTCTGGAAATCAGGAAAATGTCAGAAAATTTTTTTGCTCAGATCCTGTAGTCATCCTGTATTAATAGTTAAGTGAATAAACTCCTAGGCAAAATGAACTCACCAAAATATAGACGTACTGGCTTATTACTGAATTAATGGAAAAGTTTACAAAATATAAAGTTCTAAATTAAAGAAGTTAAGATTTCGAAGAAAATAACAGAAACAGGAAATAAAATAATAGCCTTTAAAATGAGAGTTGTGAAAATTTCGAATGAAGAAACAATTGAAAACTTTGTTTTAATTTTAATATCTTGGTAGTATACTACATCTAGTCTTGCACTCTATTTGGCTGAGCATGTTTCTAGATCAAGATCGGTAAACGCGGGTGTGGCATCATCTATGTTTTAAGGGTATCCCAATGATATAGGATCGTAGTCTGATCTTCTTGGCAACTATTGCATTAGTGAAAAGTTGACATTCCGTAAATAGTTAATTATTTCTCTAACTATATGAACCCGAGGGGATATCACTAATAAATTGTCACCTATAAGGGGAGCAAGTGGCATAACGTCTTCTATAATATTCTCAAGATCAAAATGTGTATTCGACCTGGAAAGGCTTGTCCCTGCCTTGGTCATACACTGTCGACCGGTATAACATTTTAGACTTACTTTAATATCATTTTTAACAAAAATTGGTTACGCTGATCTAAGGACAGATTATCGTGATAACTGGTAAATCGTAATCTGACAATTAGGTTCTGTTAGGTGGACAGTGAACCCATTTCTGATGTTCTCCTCTTCAAATTCGCTTTATTTAGTTTTTCTAACAGTTTGAGTAAAAACCGTTCTATTTCTTAAAACCAATCGTCTAAGAAAATGCTCATCTCTTTCGCTCGAACATCCTTTTATTCCATATCTCTGTTTCCGAGATTAAATTCTGCTTCATTATAGTAAACGATTAACACCCAACATTCAATAAAATTGATGCTCTTACTGTTTCATGTTTGGTTGAGTTTCTTGGTCGATTCATGATTTAGACATTGAATGTTAAACTGATTATTTCAAATCCTCAATCAAGTACAGATGAGTTACTGACAAAACACAACGAAAAACCCGGTATTTTAAGTTAATTATTAGTGCATTTTTATTACATAATGATGCTAAAATGGATTATTACTTAAAACTGCTTATCGAAGGCAATGGTTTGTAAATAGTGTCACAGTATTAGCTAAGGCATCTATTCAAACGTTTATTAATTCAAATAATAAATGGATTATTGATTATAGGGATAGGTAACAATGATGTATTAATTTTATCCAGCGTTTTATAAATAAATTTCTTAAAAATTACAACAAACAACCCAATAGGAGACGTATTATTATATTTCCTTAAAATTCTAATTCTAGTGATTCGTGAGATTAAAAGCAGATAGTGAAGGGTTGTTGAAATTAGTTTGAGGTACTATATTATTTCTACAGAAATTTTATTTAGTTAGAATTGTAGTCAAAGATGTGACAGAATGTAAATATTTTAGAAAGAGCACAAAAAACATTATCTTGCCTAAAAATTGGGAAGGGCTTACTGGAATGTACTTATAGTGCAATTTAGTTAATTTTAGAAAAATATAATAAAACTAAAAGAGTGCATCGAAATGGATTTAAATTAAGATTTCCATATCTTTTAATTCTTGCTTACAGTTTTAGTTTTACACATTTCGCATTCGTTTAAAGTAGTATTTTTGATTAAAATAAATAATTAATAAATACTTCAAGGGAACTGCCAAATCTCAATATATTTATTTGTAGTTCTAATATATAAATGGGTTTTAAACGTTTGAGTCTAATGTTATATACCTACTACGTTGAAATGTCTAAGAACGGTACTGTAAATATTAATAGTAATCAACATGAAATTAAATTCAATCCTAAGCTATTGTAGGTGTAAATGTATAATAAAATTTATGATGTAATCAGCAAGAGCGAAAATAACACAAAGGAACCGTCTGATAAAGGCAAAATTTGGATCTAAACTTACACTCCTGCAAGCTGAGTTGAGGAAACAATTTAATCAGTTACTTATATAAAACAAAACATCTCCCAATGCAACTGTGAAGTTAAAAACTCTTTCGATATAATACAACTTCTAAAATTTCAAAATAATAAAGTAAAATTTACATGCGAAGATCTACAGCAAGTAAATAAAGGATAAAATGAAATAATTTGTTAAATCCAATATGCACGAGGTTTGTCTAATAAATACGGTGAATGGTATAATAAAAACACAAAAACAGAATGCACATTTGAAATACCCTTATTGACCTTTGAAGTAGTCACCACCAGACACAACACACTTTTGACAACGTTCGTATAGCTTCTGGAAACTGTCGGAAAACTCTTGTTTTGGAATCGCTTTCACAAGTGCTGTCACGCGTTCTTGAATCTCCTTGACGTCCGCAAACCTTGATCCGTTCAAGATCCCCTTAAGACGAGGGAACAAAGAAAAGTCAGCAGGAACAAGATTTGGAGAGTAGGATGGGTGTTCCAAAACCGTCAGGCCGCGCTGAGTCAAACATTAGCGTAAAATGATGCTCGTATGCGATGGTGCATTGTCTTGCAGTAACATCCACTTTCCGGTTTGAATCATCTGTGGTCTAACGCGCCGGATGCGTTGCAACTAACGTTTGAAATGCGATCATCATGGTCTACGCCTTGGATTTTTGTATGCGACTCTTTGTTTATCGTGGGGAAGAAAGTGACCGCCATTCCATTGATTGTCTTTTCGTTTCGGGGTCGTACTGGTAACATCAAGACTCGTCCCCTGTGGCAATGGAACCCATCGTACACATCGCGATGAAATCGCAACTGGTTTCTAAGCGCCTTATTTTTTACTCGTCTATTAGGATGTACGGCACAAATCGTGAACAAATCTTGCGCTTACCCAAATCTTCATGGATGATGGCTCCCACTGTGTCTTTGCTAATGCCCACTTCTGCAGCTATTAATCGTAAAGTCAATCGCCGACCTTTTGCTAGTAGCACTCGCACACGTTCAATATTTTCAGTTGTCCTACTTGTGGATGGCCGGCTCGAACGCAGTTCGTCCTCCACCGATTCCTTACCACCACGAAAGCATACAAACCATTCCATTCGTACACACATTTTTTACTCACAGTATCCTGACCGTAAACTTGCACCAACATTTCATGGGTTTCCGTCACCGTTTTACCCAATTGGAAGCAAAACTTAATGATGCGTCGTTGCTCCACAGCTTTTTGACGCACACTGGTCTGAACATTCTATTGAAATGACTGCAGCACTACGATACGAGGAGCCTCGCGCGATCCCGGACAGAGGACAGGTCCAGCATGACCTTGTTTCAAACGTTGAATACCGATATATGCAACGATTCACCCAATTTATTAGACACACCTCGTATGTGATTATCTATAATAGAAGTAAAGCAGAACCGTTAATCAAATCTAATAATACACTTAGGTGCAAATGTTATTTTGTATAATTTGTTAAGTGAATTATCTTAGCATTAGTTGCTCACTAAATAAGGTAAATTATAATTAAAGTAAAATAATTAAAAATTAATTTTAGCAAAAAAAAATAAAATGGCTTTTATTTATTGCTTTGTACAGCAAAAATGTATAGCATCGCGTTAAGGACATAGGTATGATTTCACATATTATGCATATAAACGATTATATAAAAATAAATATGATTTCACCGTTAAAGACTAGAAGCAACTTCGTCTACAAAATCTAAGGCTTGATGCCATCAGGCGACTAACTCCATTGAAAAACGGAAAAACGGACTGAACACAATTGCATTGCTACTCAAACAGAATAAGGTGTCATGTTCACCATATTAATCCCTTCTGGTTCATTTACCTGTGTAAAACGTTTTAAGCCACGCGCTAAAATAGGATATTTAAAATTAATTTGCATAATTTCAAGCATCTTTGATTTAATTAATTTGAACATTTTAGATATCTGGATAAGATATTGCGATTCTATTGTTCATTAATTAAGAGCTAATCTTTAAAGAACTGCAAAGGCCGTTTTGTACATTTCTTGATATAATACGCATAAAATTTTAAAGCGATTATATCGGATTCATTTTTTGTTTGAATTTGATTAAAACCACTCGTACAAAGAATTTTTTACAACGCACTTGTGCCGATATTGTTAATAAATAACAACAGCGAGTAGAGAACTGTTATCTGTGCTAACTTCTAATTTTCCAAAAATAACATTTTAAACTACTGTGAAAAATTTCATTAAATAAACTAAATCTTCAATCCTGGAAGATGCCAAATTTAAGAATCGGAAGTAAGCAATCATTTTCAAGTGGCTCTAACATCAACTAAAATGAAGTTTTTTACGACCATTAGCCATATTAGTGAAAACTTAAATCATTAAATATAAAAAATGACGTTTTCCAATGAATTTGAAATTATTTACTGATAATTCGTTAAAAGGTTTTTCAAATATGTAGGCTGCTTTTGATGCGATAGGCTATCATAAAGTAAAAACGTTTTAAAAGTATAAATGTTATAACTTTTATGGAAATGGTTCGATGACAACATTATAGTCAATCCACAAAGAAATAAAAAATACGTTTTCTTAAGTAATTACTATAATTATATAATTATAATTAATAGAGGGAGAGAGGAAGGGACAGAGTGAAATTTGTTTGTTTGTTTGTTTTTGTATATGAGGGATCGGGATGCGCAATTTCCCTTGGATCTCTTAGACTAGAACTGTTATATAGCCATTTTGCCATGCCTAATAAAATTTTGCCGAATCTTGAGGTGTTCCATCGCCAGTGGGGATTTTTAACGTACCAAACATCACATTGAAACAGGACCTACGATTTTACTTCCCTATCCTAGAAGAAGGCATGCTTTTTAAATTTTTCTCCACTGAAACATTTACCGACCTCGATCGGGTTGAACCCGCGTCCCTTAGGTGTAGAGGCAAACATGCTAACCGCTACACCAATTGGGGCCGGTCAGCTACAAGTTAAATAAAAATATAATAAATATAATAAAGCGTGGCGCAAAAAAATATTCGTATATAACAACCAAAAGGAACATATAGAAATGAAAATAATTGCATGGAAGCTTGTCTGTTATGATGACAATGTTCAATGTATCTACCATCACGTACTGTGAAGTTGTTGATCACTCAACAGCGCATATACTCACTTATTTTATTAGAAGTTTGAATGATTGTTGCTGTAAGTTCCACTACTATTTGAAACATTTTAAGAAAAATATGTTTCTCTAGAAACACTCAAAGAAAGTAGTCGGGTTTAAATTAAGACTATTGAGGAGCCAGCTCAGCTATAATCGAACTAATCGGCAAATTTATTGATGATAAGACGTAAGTCGAAAGTATTGCGCAGAACCCCAAAACAATATTCGCTGTGTACGGTTTGGCTTCAGTCTACGCGAAGCATTGAAATTGTAATGATAAATCTAACGCATGAAAATATTGCGCAACATGTATAAATAACGCTCACTATGTACAGTTAAATACAGTGTAGATGGCCAGTTTACAGAAATATTTCAAGCATGGTCACATTCTAATCACCGTCTTTTGTATATATGCTCTATTCGTGCTAATGAGATTCTGATGGTTTATTGAAACAACAATATCGTTTAAATGCTAGGTATACAAATAATTTTAGTAAACTACTACTGCTTCAATCAACAAAGTTGTATAATTTTTCAAATAAATAAAAGATGACTTATTTATTTCTTGGTTTATTTGATAGCAATTTAATTTAAATTTAAATTATACGCACTTTGTTCGTTCTAAAACACTGTTTATTTAAATTGATTTCCGAAATAATATGGACTTAATATTCACTTAACTCTGATG
This sequence comes from Phrixothrix hirtus, assembly GCA_024586415.1. NCBI lineage: Eukaryota > Metazoa > Arthropoda > Insecta > Coleoptera > Phengodidae > Phrixothrix > Phrixothrix hirtus. The sequence continues at coordinate 1,429 of JAHWXV010234435.1, read as the reverse complement.
GCGTCGGTGATTATTCAATTTGCAATTTTCCTAGAAAAAATAATGTCAGAAAGATAATAAAATTAAATATGAAGTTTGATTTACTTGTAGGCATTTTCTAAAATACTAAATTACAAAAAATAAAGAACTACCAAGCATAAGTTAATAATATGAATTATTTGAAATATTTCGTTTTAAATAGATATTTCAATTTTCCTTTTATTTAAAAATTAACTATTCCATAAATTATTTTATATTTGGATGTAATTGATTTTGTGGTTGTATACAAAAGTATCAGTTCCTGTTATTTAAATAGGTAGTTAAGAAAACGTAAATTGGGTGTGTGCATTGCATCAAAACCCAACTTGAAATATAATTATATTTGCACCAATATACATACACTGTGTCCGAAAGGTATAGAATATCGTATATGTATATCTCAGTAAATATGCATTTTATGGTAAAATGTTTTCTATAACATTTGCTTAGTTTTTTTTCTCACGTTATAGGGCAATACCAAATAACTATTCTTTAAAAAACAAAAGCGCAACGAATTACGCTTCAATTTTTTTTTAATGGAACGGTACCCCTTTATTGTACTCATTTGATAGAGAATTTATTTCTCTTTTCAATGATGTAGAACATTGATACACTTGTATAAGTAAAATTTTGATTAAAACGCAAACAAGTGTTTGAAGGTTTATTTTAGTATCTATCAATATTTATTTAAAACAATTTTATAATAACTAGACTGTACAGTTCATACAAGATGTTCAAAGTGTCCACCATTTGCAGCCTGACAATGATAAAGCCGTCTTTCAAATCAATTTATTGCATTTTGAATAGTTTCTGGTGTGATAGATCTAATCTCTGTTCTTATACGGTTTTTTAGAGTTTCGATATTGTCCGTCATATTGACATAAATCTTAGTTTTGAGATGGCCCCACAGAAAAAAATCAAGTGGACTTAAATCTGGCGAGCGAGTTGACCATTCTACTGCACCTCTTCTGCCTATCCATCGATAAGGGAAAGTATTGTCAAGGAACTGTCGGACATTAATTCCGAAATGAGGGAGAGCACCGTCTTGTGGCAACCATATTCTGTTATGTTAGGAAATAAAACAGCTAAAGCAGGAAGTAATGAAAATCTTAATAAATCTAGATAAGAATTCGCTATTAAAGTATCTTCTATAAAGTAAGGTCCTAGAATCTGTGTTCCAATTATTCCTGCCCAGACATTGACTCTGCTGATATTGGGCGTGTCCTTTTTCATACCAGCGAGGATTTTGCGAAGACCAGTAGCGCGTGTTTTGCTTGTTAATGGTACCATTTAAACAAAATGTTGCCTCAACAGTGAAGAGGATATTTGTATGAAAATTTGCATTTTCCTGAAGCCTATTTGTTATTTCTTCGCAAAACTGCAATCTTCGATTGAAATCATCTTCTAATAA
>JAHWXV010234431.1:0-12312 GCA_024586415.1 Phrixothrix hirtus | reverse complement strand
CCCTAATCCAAAGTACAATTTAATTATATAAATTCTTAGCAGCAAAAAAAATATCAATATTATTTCAATTTACTTCATACGGGATAATTACACCTCTACAATGAAACAGGAAGTCAAGATAGATAAAGGAAAGGATAGGTTTGGAAGAATGGGATTAGGAATGGGTGTTTCTGAACATTCAGGAAATCATTTGAGGCCTAAACCAAAGAAGAAGGAATCAATCTCGGGACCTCCCAGATGCTAGTTGTGGCATTAGCAGTCACACCATCACAGCTCGGCGATTCTTACCAAATAATGTACATTTTAATTAGAATATGGGCTGAGCAGCTTGATTTGCTTCATTTATTTTAACATTCACATATGTAGTCTCTAGATTGTGCATGTTCCTACATTTAATTGCACATATATCTGCACTGCTATTATTTAAAATAATTTAGAAAACTTTAAACTTACCGTCCAAGGTTTTATGATTTTTGTTAAATTTATCTAGCTTGCATTTTGTATGAAAGATAATGATAAACAATAGCATCTCTAAATATATAAAATTACTACAATAATAGTTTCTATATAGTAACAAAATTAACCATTACAAGTTGTGTAAAAAGATTCCATTTACAACCTAGACAATTCAAATATATAATAGTCAAATTCCATTTTCACTTGATTTCTGATTGAGAAACTCAAACAATATTGAAAAGGTTAAAGACTATTTTTATATTACCATAAAATCACTTGGTGAAAACCATAAAGGTTAGTATATTAAGTTACAATTAAATTCAACGTCTTAGGGGCAAAAAATAAACTTAAAAAGTAAATAACAGATACAATAATTGTAAAATAGTGATCACTATTTAAAGGTTAAATGTTTTAAAACACTCTCATAATATTCCAACTTTGTTAGTTTACAATAATGTGCGAATGCATCCAAGTTAGTGCATTTAAAATATTTTTTGTTAATTTCCATAACCTTTGTTAATCAAAACTAAAAAAAAGCAATTTAGGTTTTTATATTAACAAATTCTTACCATTATATAATTTCTGGATCAATATATTTAAAAATTCAAAATTCCAATAGTTTGAGGGAGCACATTCAACATATGCATTTTTAGTTTATTTTTGTATACATTACATGCACATTTTCTATTGCACACATAACCACCTAATCTTAGAATTCATTACAGATTTGAATGGTACATTTACCTAAAGATGAGGAATACCATTAATCACTGATGAGTAAAAGCAAGTTACAAAAAATGTCCATTGAAGACTAGGTGTATTTAATAAAGAAATTATAAGAAGAAAAGCTTTCATGGCCAGAACCGATGCAAGAAAAACAACTTCTAACAAACTGTCAATGTTTCGCCCACTTTTGTAAGGAGCTGCACTAGGACAAAGAGATATTGCTAAAAGCACAGTAACTTAACTTGTTAATTAAGTCAGAAGTGAAACTTCAAGCAGTTGAATTACTGTGCTTCCAACAATATCATTTTGCCCTGATGAAGTCGCTTACAAAAATGGGTAAAACGTTGACATTTTGTCAAAATGTGGCACGGTCAATTGGTTTTCTCACATTAAAGAAATTGATCAAAATGGTATTTTATTAATAAGTTGCAACACACAGATTTTAAATTATTTGATTATTTCTTGTGTTTACAACATATATTAATTTATACAAAATCTATTAAGCACATACAATTCATGTCTGCCAGTGCTGAATTTCAACCCTTAAGCAATAAAATGCATATGTTGAACAAATAAATAAATATTTATTTAATAAATATATTTAGTTATTTTTATAAGAAAATAAAACTCTACATAAATAAATTTCTAAAAATACTATTTGCATCACATTTTATATAAATTAATATTATTTAACAGTTTTAAACATAGTTTTGAAGGTTCATTTGATTTGATTCGGTAAAATAATTAATAGAACCAGTATCAAATGTAAAATAATAATCCTTAACATCCCCATCAGAATTATTAATTTTATTTAGAAGAGGTGGAAAAACATCATTAACAACCAGAGATTGGCCCGTGTAGCTGTAAAAAAAATTCATAAAAATGAATTTACTTAAAAAATAAAGGAATTTCTTTCATGCAAATGAATTGTGAATTAAAAAGTTATTGAAAAATAATTACTGTAATGCGTGAAAAGTTTTACTTTTAAAAAAATAATTAAATATAAGTTTTTAACAGCTCATTAATTTTGTCAAGGACCTGTTGTTAATTGAAAAATGAATATATAACAACTTGTTTGTTAATAGTGAACTAAATGACTAGATGAAATCATTATTAATTACAATTAGCATTGTTTGCAAATCAAAGATAATTTGGGTATGAAATTACTGAAAATAATTATTTAATTTTCAGGAAAATATGGAAAAAGAAACGACAACAACTTTGTGAATTTTTATAACTGAACTCTTTTTCTAATATTAATCTATTAAAAATATGTTATAACAATAATAATATTAATTTTAATAATGAGGTTTGCTGTATTTTACTGTAATTAATTTTGTTTAAATATTACATTAACTGTAGAATTCACAAAAGCAAGTTATTCATTTAATCAATGGTTATAATGGTTAATCAAATACTCGTCAAAATCACCAGGGCTTAAGCAAGTGTATAACATGTTACATTTGTGCTATGTACCTAGTACTGTCCACACTAGCTAAGTTTGCACACTTATACTGAGGAATGGAATAATGGCAGAGCTATCATTATATCATATTTACTCACTTTGTATGTAAAATACTTAGATAAACGTTAGGATGTTGGGTGATGTTTTATGTGCGTTTTAATAACTTTTCTAATTTTCCATTTCCATTTTTGTAGGTGTCGAATGCAACTTGGCTAGCACATACAATAATTACCACAATATTTTCAAGTATCAAATGTAAGCATGAAAATCATTTACGAATGATACTTTAGTAAGATAAGTTTGCTCAGAAATATATTAGAGGAAAAGTAATTTGTAAACTAATATCCATTATAATTTATGTAATTCAAATTAAAATTTTGTTTAGATTAACGAAATTAAATTTTAGAACAGAAAATTATTACCGAAGAGGGCTAAAGTGTCTTCCTTCCATCTGAACACAAATAAACTTGTCACTGAAGATTTATGGAATACTCAGTTATTATTAATTTTCTGTCTTGTATAAAAACGAAAATATAATAGTGAAAATAAATTTAATTTAAGTTGCTGGATTTCAAAAGTAGTTCATGTAACATAACGCAAGTGTCAAATATACATTTGCTCAAGCTTGAATGACTCTGACAAAATGAGTATTTAATTACACTTAGTGATCATATTTAAAAATATATGGTAATTTGGCATCATCATAGATTAAATATAATCTACTTTTATGAATATACTTATCAAGGAAATAAATTCCAGCTTTATAAGTGTGTTCTTAAAAAAAAATGAATTTATCGGGATTGAAGTGCAATATCTTAATTGAACTTGAACACAGTAGTCACTAGTTTTTGTATTTATCGGTTAACACTATCAGTTATTTAATATGCTCAATATTTAGATAATTCTCAAAAATAATGTTAATGCTATGTATTTGTTTATGTATTTTCATAAACTTTTCAATTAACTGTTAGTTTTATGCCACATACTGTCATTTAAATGTATTTAAATTACATTTGAATTTAAAACTAAACAGCACTTTGTGGTTTTGAGCCAACAAACTATAATACTACACTCATTTGTTGTATATTTGCGTAAATATATAGCATTGCTTTCTATGATAATATTTTCTACTGATTGGACTAACGTATAGAGAAATAAAAATTTTGCATATTAATGAAATGTATCTCTAGTTGCACTGCTGAGGGATTGATCAAGGTTTATGCAACGAATAAAGTAGTCAAGGATTTAAAACCTCACCTATTTTACTACTTATATTAGATGATGCAATTTTATTTCTTAGATATATTTTAAATTGTAAAGATCCACCTTATCGTTCTGTGCATTATCGTACTGATGCATTTACACAGTATTTACTACACTATATACCACATGGCAGTTTGTACATGGTGACAGCAACTAAGGGAATCTTTAAAATATATATACAACAAATTATCTTATTATTTATATTTAATAGGCACAGTCAAATTTGATAAAATGTAGTAATTGATAATAAATTCCCAATACTAAAATCGGTGTTTATTAGAATCAAAGTAATTCAAAATTTGATCACATAAAAATATAATTTAATTATTAACCACTGTAATATAGATAAATTGAAATGAAGAAAACAGAAAACTAGTAATCTTTTCTTTAATTGGGTATTCCAAAAATAATTCAAAAACTGTGGATACCTTATGACCTGTAGAACAAAATTTTTTCAAAAATGAAGTTTTCAAAATATTAACAACCCTGGTGTACTAGGCATAGTAATATTGCTGCTCTTGATGTGTATGACAACATCAGTATATCTTGAAAGTATGTAACATGTTTGTTTTTAAAAATATGTATTCTAGAAGTTACAGTTAAAAGGATTTTATATTATTTTACATGACATATTTTAGAACAGTGTTTCTCAAACACCGGTCACAAATCTAACAGGTAAGTGAAAAATTTAAAAATAATTTTTGTAAAGCAAAATAAAGAAATAAGAAATGTATTTTCCAGTTGTTCTTTTTTTTACAATAGTAATTTTCAAGAAATAGTATCCTTACTGGTTTACGTGAAAAGAATTGGATAATTTGTTTTAGAACAACTCCGTTGAACACATTATAAATTTTAAAAGAAAATGAATTGTATTAATTTCATGTCTGACATTTAAGATAAAACAATTTAGTATCTTGTGTTTTTAACAAATAATTTTGGTAGTGAGCAGCATGAAACAATTAAATAATAAGAAACAATCGATATTTTTAAAAATTAAATACTAAAGTGTAAGAGCCCTAACACAATTTGTTTTTATATACAGTATTAAATTACAATAGTACATTTTTACTACAATTCAATTCATAATTCTGTTTATTTAGTAGACAGGATTGTATTTGGAGGAAATTATATTATTTAAATTTTCAAAATTTAAAATCAATTTTGAAAGAAATTTATAAGAAAATTTTGCTCCACAGGTAATAAAGTATCCACAATTTTGAGACACCCTGTATTAAGAATTACTTAACATAATTAAATGCAACTTGGGTGTATTGCATTACATTAAATGCTACACACATTTATGTAAGAATTCAGTGTCACTTATGTTTTATGTACTGAGATATAATAAGCCTAGGTGACTGTAATTACCACCCTTCTCTATCGAATATTGCTTCTTAATTTATTTGACTTTTGCCTTTGTCTAAACGAAAACACATTTATTTAAATGGAAATTTCAATTGAATTGTGTTTGCAATAGACCAATGATCTCTATCACAAATTAAAAATTTGTTAGCATCAATTCTTTTATGAAATAGTCAAAACCCACCAGCACTGGATTTTTTACCTTCAAAACTCCAAAGGAACAGGGATATAAAAAGCAATCCCAAATCGAGTTAAGTAAAAAATTATATTGGAGAATAGAATGAGAAGTATTCACATAAGGAAGAGTTTTGAAGCATAACAGTAAGTTCCAATTTCATAAAACCACCGTAATTTAAAAATTTAACTTGTTACAATACCATTTAATGAAATTAACAATATTATATTCATTTTATTTTTTTGATGGATAATTAAAAACAAAAATTAATTTACTTACTACATAAAATCATAACAACCCCACATGTGTGTTGTGTGTATCATTTGAACAATCTTAACATAATTTATATTTTTAATCCTTTAAATAATTAGTTATTTGTGTGATCAAGGCATGAAATAATTTAAAGCATGAGAATGACTCATCAAAAAATTATTTGAAGTATCAATATTTTATGCTAAGTAGATACAATATTTTTCTACAACTATAAAGTAATCGCAAAAAATTTGAGATAAATCTCAATTGTTCCATTACAAATGTAAACTGTCGTTTTAATTTTAAATGTGCATAATAATTATGTTGCAAAACAAATATTCAAGCTTTGCATTTTGAAATAACAAATATGTTTTTAAATTACTCTTCTAGTTCGAGTGTAATGTGTTCAATTTTATTTTAAAACACTAAATTCAAAATTTAGGGTTCTATCCTTCCTTACTGTATTTAGGTAACCTAAAACCAATTTGCCATTTGTATATTCTGAATGAAAAGCAAATCTACCAACGAAATTTATGGTTAATTATTTAAACAGGATTACACCGTAGCTAACATTTTTGTAACTAATCAGTAATAAAACTAATTAATAAGCGAATACAACATCATACTTATGGATAACATATCGTATGAATTTAGCAAGATATAATATGCTGATTGTTAACTTTATTTTTAATTTTCAAAACTCATTATGTGTTTTATTCATTAAACATTACTGATCTCATTGTTTAATGAATTAAATCAATAATGTTTAATGAATTAAAAATAAAACCAAGAACCAGCATACTATATCTAACTAAACACATACAATATGTTATCTATAATAAGCCTGATGATGTATTAATTAATTAGTTTTATTACTGATTTCAATTACAAAAATATTAACTAAACTGTAATCCTATTTAAATAATTAAAGTAAATTTTATTAGGTGACTTGACCTTCATTATTGTTTAAATATCAACCCAACTTTTGTATAATATAAATAAAATACCTTCCACCAAACCATGGGCCCATTATAATACATTATATTATGTTATAAGCAATGAATTACTGTTTAATTAATATGATAGTGGCTCAAAAACAAAATTGTAGTCTCAATAAGTAAAAAAGAGACTATATAATAGATGTTATTGTCTAAATCATTACTAATACAGAAAAGAACCGACAAAAACATGAAGATATTGTAGGATAACTATTTAATTGTCATATTACCACATATAGTTTGCTCTCTGATTGGTTAGCACAACAGTGATTGCAATAAACAATCTGTGTGCATTTGATATACCGAGTCAATGTCAAGCATATATTTTTCAACATGTACTAGGGGTGGTTGATAATAAATTGCTATAGGCAAGAGATGGTGCCACCAGTATCAAATCAATGTTGTTGTTATTTATAAAAATAAACCTTCAAATATAGCTGTCCAATTTTCAGTTCGCTGTGTCATTTAGTTTGTGTTTGACAGTCATTGAAAAAGAATAACTTGGGCATTTGTACAAAAATGAATAAAATCAAATATTATGCAGTGATTAGATACTTGTTTTTGAAAAAAAGAACAAATGATGAGATCAATACCGAATTGAACAATATTTATGGGAACTTGGTGTGATCGATATCAATAGTAAAATATTGGACAGCGGAATTTAAACATGGGCCTTCAAACATTTTTGATGAGGTACTTCTAAGCCATCCAAAATGAGGTCGCTATACAAGAAATGATAATCAATGATCGATGAGTAACAATCACGAGATAGCAGAGTTTGTGGGCATCTCAACTAAACAGGCACTCAACATTTTGCCTGAATATTTGGGAATGTGGAAGCTCTCTGCCAGATGGATGCTGCATTTGCTCTCTGTCAACAACAAACACGATGGTCTGATATTTTGAAGGAGTGTTTAGTTTTGTTCAACTGTGATAAGAAGAACTTTTAATACCTGATTTGGCCCCATCCGACTATTATTTATTCTCAACGTGAAGAAATGACTTGGTGGTAAGAGATTATTGCCGAATGAGGAGGTTATTGCTGAAACAAAGGGTTTCAAGAAATCGTATTATTTGGAGGGCCTCAAAAATGTGTTTTCTTACCTGGACTGAATAATTATCAACCGCCCCTCATACTCCCACCCAAAGTGCTTTCAGCATATTGCATCCCAGATTGATATTTAACATGAAACACTAACCGTTAGTGGTTTGAAAATGGCATAAGGTGATAATTGATGTTGGTTTTAGAAATTGAGAAATACTGGTGTTTATTCAGGGTAATTTTAAAACATACCGACAAACTTGGACCATACATGTAAGGGTAGTTCTAAATCAAGAGAAAAAAATTCCTTGTTTTCCAAAAAAAAACAGTGTTAAAATAATGCCAATGAGTTGTTTGAGGATCCCTGCAATAGCCCTAACACAAGCTTAACATGTTGTTTTAAGTGAATAAACTGTAAACACATGACATGGTTGTTACGTCATTCTAAATTACAACAGGTAAATAAATCGGGGATATTATTCCATTTATAATGTCATGTTATCTGCAGATGTGGTATGTAATGTTAAATTATCAGGATTGTTGGGTTTTATTAGTGTCAATATTTGTCATTATCGAATGCAAAATAAATGTTTAGTAAATTTAGTTTTAGTATTAATGACCGACTCCAGGAGGATCATTTATGGTTAATAGGAGCGAATTCCAGGTGTTTTGCGAGGTCGAATTCTGGTTTTAAAACAAAAATTCATGTATTAGTGAAGTTATACTTGTGCAGTTGCACAAATAAAACAAATTTATTAAAAAGGTGAGTATTTATCATAAAGCTTATTAATTTGGTGAAAGGGGTAAGTTTACCTGTGACTCATAATAGAAAGGAGCTCTGATGCGGACTTTTGGTAAGTCTAGGTTATTAATTATAACTGGGTTTATTGTTTTAATTTGTTATTCAAGTCGTTTTTTATTTATTGCATTATTGATTGCAGTATTAATTGATAATTTGTTACTAATTGGATTTCTATAAATTGAACTTCAAGAACTTACATCATTACTTGCTTAACTTCGTAAAACTTGAACATACAAAATGTAGTGTTTACACCAAATAAGCAAACAGCTGTAGTAGTTTGATATTGAAACAACATGATATATCCTTTTCGACACGAAGTAAAAATTAGATTTTGTCTAGATGTATTTATTTGTATTCACATTTTGCTGTAGTTCTTAAAAGTCAAGATTTTCAATTTTTTCTGAAAAATTGGTCTATTTTATGGGATTTTCTTGTTAATGAACATGGTTCGGCCTTCATAGTACCATATTAAAGTTTGTCGGTGGATTTTAAAATCATCCTGTATAATTACAATTTATTGGAATATTTTGGAAAAGAAATATCTAAGAAAATAAAATTATTTAAAAAGTAAAACTGTTTGTTTTCTTTTTTTCAATTTCTCATTTTTTGAGTGCAAGTAAAGCTAAAAAATTACAGCCTCCTTGACATTTAAAACCACATTTTCACAAAATGTGCTCAGAACTGACAATGCTGCCAAAATCTTGTCGAAAAATCAAGAGACATAATGCAGCTTTTGTGTCATACCAATATTATACCAATCAGGCGATTACCTTAATTTGATTTTATAACCAACAATAATCAGCTTTTTTTGTTTCATTATAAACTGTTGACATAATAATCCTTGATATTTTAAATTATTATATTTAACATGATCCAATCCAAATTTGCTACACCACCTGTTAACTAATTGCATAAAATAAGTGTTTAAACGTGTTTTCCAACAAAGTCAGGTAATTTTCAAACAGACTAGAACTACTTTTTAACGCTATTTAAAAATAACGTTTTAGAAATGCAACACATTGTTTGAGTAGTTTAAAAGCACATCTAATATAAATTAATGGGTATACTTTTACAAAGTACCATGCAAAGTTACTTTTTATACGTTGCTGTTTGGCAATATATATAAAAGTATTTCAGTGCACGCTACGATCATTAAAAGTAGTATTTCAACAAATAATAATTGAGGTGAAAAAGTCATGCTTTAGGATAGTTGTAGTAAATTATTTTTAATAGCATTTTCGGAGATCTTTATTTGCTTAAAAAGTAAACTACCAATTGATGTAAATAATTAACTTATATACATATTTATTATTGAATATTATTTAAAAAAGGTTATTATTATGTAATTAATTAAAGTTTTGATAGATATTGCACTTTTTGCACTTTTTATTTTATTTTTGGAAATTCTTCAATTGCTTGTACATCAAACATACAATATTTAACTATAAGCAAGCTATAGAAAGCAATTTTAAAGTACCTTCATACCTTTTATGTTGGGTATTAACAAATACAGTTTGTGGGTGAGATACATGCATTTGTGAAATAAGAAAAAGGTTTCGGATGGCTCTGCCGATTTTAATAATTTTGTGATATATTACAGTCGATCCAAAATTATTATATTATTTTGTTTCTGTAGAAAAACAAATTCAGGAAACATCGTCAAAATTTTAGAATATTAAAAAATGTTATAGATCATAAGTAACATGCTTTATTGCTACTGTACGAGGAGATACCCTAAAGAAACCGGAATAAATTTGTAAAAGCTATGAATTTCAATTTTTTTACAAAAGAACCTTATCTCCTTCAAAGTACTCTCCATTACCACTTGATACATTTGTCTAATCGGTGATTCCATTGTTCGAAACATTTTTTATGCTCCTCAGTAGTAATGACCCTCATTTTTTTCTTCATCTCACCAACGTTGTCAAGTCTGGGCCCTTTTATACCCCTCTTCATGCGTGGAAACAAGAAAAATTCACACGGAGCTAGATCAGGTGAGTAAGGTGCGAGGGGCAGCAGAACCATGCCATTTTTTGCCAAAAACTGTGTAACAGAGATGGCTGTGTGTGCAGGTACATTGTCATGGTGGAAAAACTAGTCCCTTGTTTGCCACAAATCTGGTTTATTTTGACAAACACTGTTGCAAAATCTTCTTAAAACCTTAAAAGAGCTTGATTAACGGTCTGGCTTGGTGAAACAAACTCTGAATGAACTACCCCCACCACCTCACATCAAAAAAACAAATGAGCATTGTCTTGATGTTTGATTTCATTTGACTATATTGTTTTGGGTGGGAGGACAATCACGTCTTCCATTGGCTTGACTGTTACTTTGTTTCTGGGTTATAACCATAGCACCATGACTCATCACCAGTAATGACCTTTGACAGGAAATTTTGATCAGTTTCAAGCAGTTCTTTCAAAGCACAACATGTTTCAACTCGATGTTTGTTTTGATGGTCAATCAGAGCCCGAGGCACAAATTTGGCAGTGACCCTTTTCATTCCCAAATCATCAGTTAAAATTTGCTGAACCGAGCTCCAGGATATTCTACTTATCTTCAACAATTACTTAATGGTCTGTTGTTGGTCTTTGAGCATAAGTTCACAAATTTTCTCAACATTTTCATTCAAACGAGGTTTGTCATCAATCAACATGTCACCATTTTTAAACCAAGAAAACCACTCGTACACTTGTTTTTCCCACAGCATCATCTTTGTGAGCTGTTTTCAGCATTAAAACCATTTCAGCAGCGTTTTTACCAAGCTGGAAGCAAAATTTCACAACCACACATTGTTTACTTAAACTTGCCATCACAAAAAACGAAGAGAGAACAAAACAGCATCAGCGAAAACAATCACTACAAGCAAACAGAATAAACCAGATTGATGACACAGGCAGCACTGAACTGGCAAGGAGTTGTGCTGTACACGCCTAGCGGGAAAAACACGTACAATGGAAGCTTCACCTGCAGCAGTGCTATTCTGGTTTCTTTTGGATATCATACATTCAAATTTTCGATAAATATTTTTGCGTGAAGTATGCCACTCCTCTATTGGTTTTGTAAATTTCAAAATTATGTATCAATAAAAATTAGAGACAATTTAATTACAGTTTTATCCATACATACAGATATTTTAAAATTAGTGAAAATAAAGGGATATATCGAAAAATTTGGATATACAGTAATAAAGCATGTGTTAACTTAAAATTTTTATCTAATATATTTGTAATATATTCCACACTTTCAATGATATTCTTAAAATGATATTAAGGTGCTGACCTATTTTTGAGGGAACATTTCATCTTTCAAGTATATTTCTCTACATATAAAAAGAATATATATCGGTGAAAGACACCTAGGACCCTTTCCTTATAAGTGTAAAGCTAGCCCTCTGAAAGTTTATGGAAGCTGTGATTCGACTGTCCACTGGTGCTTTGTTAATATCATTAACTTGTTCACTGCCGATAATATCCTAGCACATCAAGAGAATCATCAGTATATATTCTAGAGCAGGGACCAGCAACCTTTTATATATCAAGAGTGCATCAGCAAGAGCACAAAAATGAATTATATTAAATTATAGTACAGTGAGAGCAACAATGTTTGTCCGGGCGATACTTGTTTCCTCTTGTGTTATCAAAACTTCGATCCAGTCTGATATTAGCTCTGTTAGTAAATTGACAAATGTTTGACATTTGTGTGCGTTAGTAGATTTGTATTGGTTAATAAAACAAAATTAGGTTATGTTTTTAATAATTTATCCGACTT
>JAHWXV010234429.1:0-15276 GCA_024586415.1 Phrixothrix hirtus | reverse complement strand
AAAACTTAAAATATAGAATTGGAAATAACAAGATTTGAAACGGATAAATTTTAGGTGTTCGTGAACTTGATTGCCCTAATTTAAATTAAATGTAAAACATTTACTTGAGATCACAGAATCTAAAAAAAGGAATTAACAATTAAATTAGTTAAATTGTTGGTCGTACGTCACTGTAGTGAAGAGCGGCTTTGGCTTTAAATAAAACATAAATAGATATTTAAAATTCGTACGCAATTAATTTAAATTTAGTTTATCCAAGTACGCCTTTACATAAATTATAACATAAAAATATATTCAAAGCAGTGAGCAAAAGCATCAAAGTAAGTTAATGTTTAGGGGCCGTGCAACTATACACGCGACGCTCCGGGAAACTTGATGCCGCGCTCGGGCTATGAATTCAGCGTTGAGCGCAGATAACTAATCGTTGCATTTAAAAACGGGTTTTACTACTACAAAACAATTATTAATTTCTGTTTCAAAATTATTAGCAGAATAATCGCAGACAAAGTTACATAATTATAATGATTAATTATACCTAATTTTACTGTAGCACAAAATAATAAACTGTAGGAAATAAATATTGGAACGCGAAGCAGCAATTCTCAGGTCCCAAATAGTAACGAGCTTACGCCATCTTCGGCGGATGCCAGTAGAAAAGGTAAAATAAACTGACCTGGATGGTAGAAGTTTTCAGACAAAAACGGAGTTTGTCCTTAAAAAATCTAAATCATCGCCTCGAGACTGCGGAACGGGTTTTTTTTGCAAAATCGTGGCTCGTCGTACCAAAGCCGTAGAGAAGCAGAAAAAAAGGGCGGCTCTAATATGGAGAAATAGCAGCTCGACCGCGGCGAAAGGAAACCCTCTGAAGCGGAACCTCGGACTCATACAGAAGCAATCGGCCGCGTTATAAGCATATCGGCGAATTCCCAAACTCAAGGGGCATTTTAAATCCCATACTTAAAACACAAGAAAATAAATAAAGGAAAATCGAACAACCAACCTTGCACATAACTGAGGGATGCCTACTCACCCTAAAAATGTAGGTGTTTTATTCCAAGAAGCAGAGTAAACCACAAAGATTGTCGTGACTAAATGGAGCGGAGGAAATAACGTGCGTCTTTCACCAATAACAAACACAAAATTCTCTTCGGCACGCGACGGGATCAGATAACAATCCCCGCGAATGCGTACAACAAAAGACGGATTAGGCAACCCAAAGCGCATCTGAAAATTAACGACGTGAATATAGGTGCAACTTGCAAAAATTGGCCAGTCTTAAAAAAAGACTGTTGCAACGAGTTGAGATTGCATGTCTGCTTCACTTGTTGATTATCTCGCATTTATTAACAAAATTATGGATCACAAGTTTGTAACCCATTCGGCTGGGGATCTTAATTCAGCCCTTGGGAAGTTGACAACTCCGGTAGCTCAAAAATTAATTAACTCAGGGGTGGCCTAATAAGTAGCTTAAACAACTTGTCACATGAGAGCTGCGGGCGCAATATCTAAAAGATGGAAATTAAATAACAGTTTAATAAGCTGTACATCTGATAAATTGACTATCTTAGTAGTTGATATTCTAAATTGTTTAAGAAAAAAGGTTTGTATTAATAGATATATAAAAGGATACAATTAGATAACTTGTTTAATCAAACTTAATAGGAAAAATATTACAGCTGAAATGAGTAGTAACCCATTTTAAAATATTAGCATTTTAAGTATTTGAAATTTTAAATAATAGAAGTTAAAATATTTGAAATTTAATTATCTGAATTTTTAAATGCAACCGGATATACAATAGAAACCTGCTTCAGCTGATACAATGGAGTCTGCGATTAGTTCAACGCCAAGGATAAAATTTTCTAAAGTGGCCTACAAATCTAAATTGGCGAGCTGGAAGTCAAATTTAAATTAGTGAAATAATTCACTGGAAAAGGGCCCTCATACTAAAAGTGGACCCTTTACGGTAAATCGTATCTGAAGTGAGCTGAGCGCAGACTTAATAACAAATTAAATTACATAAGATCGTGAAGCGAATATAGTAAAGATGAGACATTTAAGATAATTCAAATAAATTCGAAGAGTAGCAGAGAAGTTTGGTTAGATAATTCATTTTTCTTTTAATTTAGTAATTGAAGTTAAGCCGAAAGAATTACTTTAAGAAAACAGTAAAACCAATTTAGAAAATAACGCAGTTTTGACAATAATTTTCGATTAGGGTCCTACTTAAATTTCGGTAGCGAGCACATGGGTCATTGCTGTGTGATAAAACTTAATTTAACATTAATCATAGGATCTGGGATTGAATTTTTAAGTGAAGAGAACGTATCATAGAGATCTAGTTGCATAGATTGGACAACGCCAAGAGAAGATGTAGTTTTTATAAATTTTTCGACCTTCAAATAAATAAGCAACGTGCAATATGCTATCTCAATATATTTTGCAGCTTGCTGCATAGTAAACTAATTTAAATTTTAACTCATCAATCCACAGGCAAATCACAGCACACACATAAGCAGCACAATGCGATCGTTTACACTAACTTTTCCCCAACCCTTTAGGACAGAAAATATTAAAAAAATAATTTTGGCCATAATTGCCGAAAAGGAATTTAGCTTTTAAGAATCAGCCTGGCTCAAAACCCGCCAGCATTCGGCATTAAAGGTAAAGGAAATAGATAATATAAAGATAAGAGAATTTAGAACGCAATGCCAAATGTTCGCGCGTGAGCGTTCAAGACAGACTAGCCTTCACGGCGCTTACACCTGGAACCTCTCTACTATCTTTCACACTAGAGGGATAGACTCAATTGAAGTACAGCAAATTCATTCATATTCCAGTAATTTGTAGTTCCATTGTTTGAAGTTTAACTATTAAATTTTATACTGAAATCAAATAAATGTTGTCTATTTTAAATTGACTTAAAATACAATGCTATAAAGGAGTCCTTTTTAAAAGAGAAATTTATTCATTTAAAGTTGAATGTATTGTTTGCAGGTTCTAAAAATTGTTAGAATATTTTAAATTAAAGTAAAATATTACAAGGAACATGTTACACGTTACTAGGTATATTTAAGTATTTTAAAAAACATCGAATGCAGAAATAATCTAGCAAACATTTCATTTTTACCAAGACAATGATCTCAAACATAAGAGTGTAGTTTCTCTATCACTGTCCGACAGTCATTCACGGGACATCAACGTGTTTGAGCACTTATGTGAAGAACTAAAGTCATAAAGAAATCGATTGCACCATCAGGAAGGATAGTGTAAAGTAAAACCAGAAATAACATTAAAACTGATGCAATCTAAAAAGGCTCAAAGGTGTAAGGAAGGTTAAAGGTACTTCTAAAAGTTATTTAACCAGTGTCGCAATTGTTATAAGAAAAGCATTCCAAGACCTTTATGACCTGAAATTCTGTTATAGTATATTTTAATGGATCCATCTTTCGGTCTTTTCTTCTTAAATGTTGTATAAGCTGGGTTGAAATTTAGTTAATAAGGTAGAGTAGATCTCTCAATAAAATTTTGTTAGGGGACTTATTTTACTACTTATGTTTAAAGTATTCATATGTTTTTAGCACTCTTGCTCAAATGATTTGCGTTTTATAGGTTGCAATATGTATATTTATTTAATAAATATACTTTTAAAAAAAAAGGTGTAAAGAAGGTTAAAGGTACTTCTAAAAATTACTTAACCAGTGTCGCAATTGTTATAAGAAAAACATTCTATGACCTTTATGACCTGAAATTCTGTTATAGTATATTTTAATGGCTCCATCTTTCAGTCTTTCCTTCTTAAATGTTGTATAAGTTGGGTTTAAATTTAGTTAATAAAGTATAGTAGATCTCTCAATAAAATTTTGTTGGGGGACTTATTTTACTACTTATGTTTAAAATGTTCATATGTTTTTAGCACTCTTGCTCAAATGATTTACGTTCTATAGGTTGCAATATGTATATTTATTTAATAAATATACTTTTTAAATGGTTGCCTCTTTTATCTCCAATAAAATCCTAATTTCCCTTTATTTTTGGTAGTGGCCTATCACTTTTGTAATACACTTGATGTACACATGTATTTAACAGTGATAGAATTTTAGGGTCACTCAAAGCCCAAATAAGAACTTCATAGTCACAAATTTTACAAAAATAATATATATACGAAGCTAGTTGAATAAGTGTTGTGAAAAAAAACAAGTCGTATTTCAGTATAAAGCATTCATTTTTCAACATAGTCTCACTTTAACTCAATACATCTATTACAATGGTATTCAAGGCATATAATGCCTTCAGTAGAACAAGATTTATCAAAGTCCGCAAAATACACGTCTACTGGATGCAAATTTCGTACCAGCAAGCCAAGTTTTCATTTTAAAAATGGGAACCAGCCAAAAGGAATTAATTCGAATGAATATGGGACATGTAGAAGTATTTTGTAGTTTTTGTACTTTGTAGTTGCAAGAGGTAGAGAATTTGTTGGTGCATTAACGTGGCGAAACAAAGTTTTTTCTTTGACAAACGTATTCAATTTGCGCTGAGTTTCTCTTTCAAGTTGTCCAGCAACAATGAATAATACTCTCCTGTTATTGTTGAACCTTTCTAGAAGTATTCAATGAAACTTATTGCACAAGCATTCAAAGACAAAATTTCCTTGACCTTGCCAGTCGATGGCATTCTTTGACATCCTTCGGTATATTGTGTTTTGGAACCAACTTATATCTATTGTTTCTATTGACTCTTGATAACCGCAGTATAGCGATAGATCAGAGCCTTATTAACAGTAATAAATCTATGCAAAAATTTAGAAGATTTGGGCTTAAAAAGTTTTAAACAATTAGGTTTTCGGTCCACTGTTAACAAACGTGGCACCCAACCTGTAGAAAGCTTTTGCATATTCAAATCATCATATAGATTTGGGAAAGCTCTTACCAATCAATAAGCTTAGAGCCTCCACAATTTTGCACATGTTTAATCGACAATCTTCCAGCACAACGTCGTGCACTTTTGTTATATATACACAACGAAAATCATGAAACTGATTGTGCAAGGTCCAAATAATATTTGTTAAGCATTTATTCTGCTTTTGTTATAATTTTTTCACGCAGAAGATAATGTTTAATGAGAACACGAAATTCGCTTTTTTCCATTCTAGCAAAACTAATAGAAGCTGTTCGCCTTTAAATGGCCATCAAACACGGTAGATGTTCTTAAAAGTCGACACGACGCCCTCTGAAAGGAGGCATTTTAGTGATATAATATTGATTTTATTCTAGAATCGCCATCGCCCTCATTTTTACTTGACCTATTGAGCTAATCTCGTATTCGTCTAGAAAGATCGGATTACTATTTTAGCACTGTTGGTAAAGTTTTTTGGAATCAAGAAAATATGACTCCTAAATTGCTTAAATCTAATGTTATTTAGAAAATGTGTTCTTCATCTTGTCAACTTTGTTTATTGGATAGGCTTCTGTTTGAATTAAGACCAGACTAACTATATATAAGAATGACTGCAAGCACCATAGAAAGAGGCGTGCAGTTGCTATTCATTGTAGCGGGTTTGAACTTCAAATTATTTTTGATGATGTCAAAATCTTAAGTTATTCCAGAGATTATAATGAACGGCTCTCCCTGAAAATATTTTGTCAAAAACACTAAAAATGTTCTGAATTTCAAAATCGTCTGATTTTCGATATAACAATGAGGGACATACTTTTCGATGCTCTTTAATATATCCAAGAATATGCAAGTTTGGGTTGGATCACTTATTGCACTTCTAAGTGCAAATTTTATCGCTACTTTTAATATAATTGTCCATTATTTGTGACAAAACTTCAAATTGCTTTTAAAATTAAATGTAACTTCAATTATAGAAATACTAAGACTATATTTATTTAATAACTGCTAGCGATGTTAGTGCTGCGATTGGCTATTTAACCTAGATAACACATTGAGCTTTGGTTTCATGATATAAATTCCTACTTTTTAGAATTCTAAAATCACATACTAGATTGGATTCTATTTCAATAATACTTTACCATCAATAGCACAATTGAACACCGAAAACGCTATAGTTTTGGATGTATCACAAAAGATATACTTTACTGGTTGGTTATCTGTTTTATCTTTTGATTCGGTGATGCTACACTGAAGGGGGGGGGACAGGTACTGCGATGTTTTTAGCCGTATGTGAAAAGTCCCAAGCAATGTGTTTTTCTTGGAATAGAGAAAAAACATATGTTTTGTCACGTTTTCCCCAAATTTTGATTAACCTTCGGATCGATATTTAAATTTTCTGCATAAAAATATATCGATACAAACGTTCAATATTACAAAAATAACGGTAAAGCGTGATTAAATAATAAATTTAAATAAATTTTAAATTATAAATTATTATATAAATAAACCATGCAAGAATCCTTTAAAATAAAACAAAAATACAATTTTAATTAAATATTTTAGAATCAATAAAGAACTTAATATAAAAGATACCATAATAACATATGATTGAACATGTAAGTTCATTACATTTTCATCACAGGACAACAAATGTAAATAAACACAAAAACCGAAAAGGTATGGCCATCTAGTGGTAAAGGTACAATTGAACATAGCTATAAAATGGAAACCTAATGAATTCTAAATTATTTAAGAATAAATGCATATGGTCATATGTTGGGCCAACATAACTTAATAGTTAAGGTAGTTTAGATAGATGGAAAACTATAATGGTTTTGCTAAATTAAAATATCTGTTATTGTAAACGTTCACTACTTTACAATTTAATTCTCAGAAATTATATTTTATCAACAATTATGATAACAAAAGGACTATAAATGCCAGCAATAAAAACAAACAATCAAAATTTCCACGACGCTCTCACCCGAACTATATCCTGCCAATTATACATTCCATTAAATTTACTTCCTCACTATTCGTAAACGTAACATTTCTGGACAACTTTCGTTGTATTACGTTTATAGAAACAATAGTTCTCTGCTAACACATAAGGACGTTTTCCGATAGTTATGATGGAGAATTTTGACAATCGTAAAATATATCTAGAGGTGTACAGTGCTCCTCGACGTCTTCCGCCGCATTGTCTTTATAAAATTTTTAGTTAGTTTTCTAATTAACTTTAATAGATCGTAATTTTTTATATAAAATTTTGAAAAATCTAGAAGCCTAGAAGTCTCTGAGAGGATTGTATGTACAGCAAATGAACGTCTTCCGCTGTTGTGTATGCAGTTCCATAATGATACAAAATAGGAAAACACCTTGGATGATTTCTATTTAAATTAATACCTTGTAAGCTACAAAAGACATAACTAGTAAAGAATTCCATGCCAATTATCCCCTTACCTGAATTGTTGATTCACAAATACACACTTCAACATTCACATAAATTATGCATGCCAAAAAATATAACCTGAAACTTTACAATAAAATCTAGTAGCATAGATATTTGATAAAGCATGAAATGCATGGGAAACTTGATAATTTCCATAGAATTGTACATATTATAGTATACAAGAACTGTACCGCGCAAATAATGAATTCAAAATACATGTATAAAAAGAATCATACTTTTATTAAAGATATAATTTGAATCTTAATACCGAATACAATGTTTCAAATAAAATATAAATCGTATCATTGTATCGTAATGATACATAACTAAACTGGTGAAAAACCTTATAGCATTCCCTTCGTAACTTAAGGCAGAGTATTATATTTTACATATTGAACCCCTCGATATGTTTCATGCACTATGAGATAAAACTGCCGATCTAGTCAAGCTTATATAATCAACGTAACAGTTGAGACTTTACGTCAATCTCTTTAATAAGTACAAAGTTCCAAAATAGCGTGACAGTTTAAGTAAATATATTATATTTCAAAATATAATTAATGAAAATTTTTAATTTAACAAGCAACCATAAAGTTGATTATTTAACTAACGAAAATGTTTTTAGAATATTTCGAAAGTTAATGGTGTCCTAATGTACGAAGGTCCAAGTTCCTAGATTATTCAACCTGAGAAGAAAACGATTTAACCAATAAGGTGGATTGAACGTTAGAATTAAAACAAAATTTTAAGCAAGTCCAGTTTATAATGAATCTTCAATAATTTGGCTGGGATTCAAGCTTTTTCAGAATGGCGCGCCACAACGATTAATTAATTAGCATAAGCAATAAAAAATTTAAATGAAAATACAACTTACATAATGAGACTTGATGATTATCTAAGTTGTGGTATCTTTATTTGCACCTCTTGGTAATTATATTAATTTATTGATTATAGTTCTATCCTAGAAAAATGTTAATACTCACAGCCGAAATATTGACGTTTCAATAAAAGCTGTAGTTGGTTCAAGGTTTGTTCTACTGTAACTTTAATGCCATCTCATTAGAGAAATTCTTTCCTCTGCTAATGTATAATCTAGAAGCTTAAGTCTCAAGGAGTCAAAGTAATTCCTTTCATACGAATCCACGTTGTTGAGTTTACTATGTGTACGTGACTAATCGTCAGGTATTTTTTCCAGAACCGTTAAAATAAACGCGTTTTATAAATGAATTTTCAGAACTAAAGTTATACTGAATTAAAAAGTATAGATATAAGTGAATAGACCTTTTCACATATTAGTAGATAAACCAACGAACGTAGTAATCAGAGAAGTTCTCGATATCAAAAATGAGCGTCAACATCTCAAATATCCGCTTGTCTCTATGCGATGTCGGGAAATTCAGTGGCAAAAATTGATCGCTACATATTAAGACATCTATAATTAATATTAAAATATAGTTACCATTTATAGAGTGGGCCGAAGAAAGTTAAAATGAAAAATTTAAACGTTAATGAACAAAACTCGCCATGAAATTGAATGTTGCCGTCATATATCGAAAGAATAATTTATGAAAAATTCCTAGAGTATTTATAAAATAGCCACGTAGCTTTAATGATATGATTAACTATTTTTATTAGTGAAAACTGTTTAAAATGTATAATTTAAAACGTAATTTAAGAAGGCCCATATAAACTTCTGAGAGAATCAGGTGAACAATTTCTAAAATGCTAATATCTTATGTATTAGTAAAATTAATCTATGAAACGGAAGCGATGGAGTCGTGATTTTAAGAATAATTAACAACGCCATAAACCCTCATGTATTATGGAACTCGTGTGTTCGCAGTAGACTTCGTAGAATTTTAGGCACGGCTCTTAATAAAAACGGAACATTTTGTTGGTATGTCACGGAATGTTTGAGTTTAAAAGAATCTACGCGTAGACTAAATTAATTTCGGGACATATCTCTCAATGGATAATAGAAATAGACCGATATTAAGTATTACATCTTAGATATTGAAAAACAGAGTAGGTAAGTATATTTCTTTATAACTCGTTTCTAGCATATAAAAATTAATAATTAGACACCAGTTCACGTTTTATACACCATTTAGTGAGAAATACTTAATATAACTTTGTTTTTGTATTTTTTATATATACTTAAATTAAGAAAATCTTTTAATTAATGTTAAACAGATAAACTAAGTGCATTGAAGATTTGTTACTATCAAAATAGGTTTTAAGCTTGATGACCTTTCTATACAATTTTCAAGCTGGCGGGTTTGCATCGGCCATACAGTGGAGGGCGTAACCTTTCTAGAATGAAATTATGCACATGGTACACCACATTAAAAGGGTTAAAGTAAATAGTCAAATTATAGGTATATGAACGCGCCATTAGCTTTGAAGGGATTAAATGTACTATCTGCGCGCCAGAAGTATCCTATTGATAGGTTAGTTGCGCAGCGGAGGGAATCATACGTCAGCAATGTGGTTACATCGGCGATAGAGTAAAAATATTGAGCAGTCGTAATTGATTTCGTATTTTTGTATAACGAACAGTAATGCACTCTGAGTACCTCCACAACCGTTTTATGGTAAAATAAGGAAATCCTAAAATAAGAGCTTAGAAACCTACACAGGTTGCATAACTAGCTGGAAAGCTAACAACTAAGCATAAGTGTAGTTACAAAATTGTTGTCTCCTGTCTGCAATATTGTTTTTTATGCGCATTCCTTGGCGGAAAATTGTTTCTTTTTGCTTGTATATGTACGTTTGATTAGGTAGGTTGGGTTAACATTTAACGCTCTCACACCTAACTATTCACGACTTTATAGATTTTAGATGAATGTTGCATTCTCCTGGCGTGCGGAATGTTCTTTGCTGTAAAACTAGAAACCACTAAGCAAGCGATGACCAATAATCGCATAAGAATTGCTAAAGATAAAGTACAGGTAGTTGTAGACCAAACTTGAAGATATAATTTAACAACGATAACTTAAAATGAAATATTTCGTAATTTAACGACGTTACTGGATTATGTAGCCTTGGGTTATCGGTTACTAGATAAAATTATTACCATAAATCGCAAATACATGATGTATAAAGTTCTTACATTACTAACTATCTGAAATAATAAAATATCTCTATCCTAGGCCTATGATTCTGAAATAAAAGCACTACATAGAAAATAAATAAGTATAATTAAACCAATTAAATGTACAGTGTTATCAGATGTAAAATAAAAATCAAGTTAAATTCAAATGCGGTTATTGTTCATCTATAACGACATATCACGGGTTAATAATAATCTCTAACTTAAATCAGATTAAGATTAAGTACTAAATATATTATAAAGTTACACCTATGTATTCCTACAGTAGTCAGAACACATAATGGTATTGCCAAAACGTATGGACCGCTCGAAGGTTAATTATTCTACAATTTTTGTGCCGAATTACACCTCATAATCTAAAGCAACGATCTCTTTATATTAATCAAATATTTCATATAAAGGTCAATAAATGTTAATTTAAATAACCTTACAAACTGGAATTTTGGGTTTCTTTCCAGTTGTCGGGCATTAACGACCACGCAGGATCATTTACTTGTTTTACGTGTTTACGATCTACCAAGAATCTTCCGGTTTCGAGTGCTTAACCATATTTGTTTCTTTATCATCATTAAAAATCGTTGCTACGAAAATGGCGTAGATAACGTGCCTTTGGTGTTTATTACGAAGCTCCAATAAAGGCAAATTTCAAATTACGGAATCTTCCGATGAATTGATATATTAAAAATAAACAACACACCATAACAGAGGTTACTAGAACATGAAAGGCTTCAAATCCTTAACGTTGTGGCAAAATGTTTGCTTCAAACGCAGATCAAACAGGTAACTTTCAACAAAAGGGCGCATTGTCTTGAATAGAAAAGGGAAAACTATATACCGGGAAAGCGTCATACATTTAAATTACATCGATTTTCAATGATTATTTTGAAGCAAAACATTTCACTGATAGAAGCTAAACTCAGTCTAGTATCCATGAATCAAATATAATTTTATACCTAAAATATTCAGAAGAATTCGCTGAATCGTGATAAAAACTTTCATAGTTTAACATATTGGAATATACCATGTACACAAAAATGAGAAGTCGCTAATAACTTTCCTAATTCATGATATTCGTTTAACAAAGTGGTTTCTAACGGAACAAACAATTTAAATCAATTCTTCAACTAAATGAATGAAACAGATGTTTTAGCATCAAAATAAGGTAGGGTAAGTTAAAATTTAAGGTCATATGTTGAACTAAAAGTATTTAAAAGTAACATCTTTCACATACGGAGTATTTTGAATAGGATGATAACTGAGGTCGATTAAAATATCAATTACATACCGCGAGGGGGGGGGGTACTCAAAATACCCGCAAAATTCATTTCACAATTTACAATTTACAAGATACTGTTAATTCTTAAAATAATTTCTGTTCTAAAATATCTTAATTGACTTAGGTCAAATTGTAAATGCCTGTATAAACCTATTTTAAAAACTTTTAGTACTATTTTGATGAAACGCTTAATCGTTTGATCTCAAAGTTTTTGCCTTTTATATGCGAGTTTCGCTGTTTAGCAGTAATTAATAGGCTTGTGATGTGAGTTATGTATTCTTAGAGAACGGTTAAATTGGCTTACTTTTAAAACAAAGGACTAATTTCAATGCTAACGCGGACTTTATAGAATGCCGTTAATATAAAAATTATTTAATGCAAAGCATTGTTAATCGTTATGAAATGGTTATTCGTAGAAGCTCTCAAAGCGTTCTAGATATGTAAAATACGTTCAGTAAATTCTTTAATAATTTTTAATGAAAACATTTAAGAATACTACATGTTTACGTTCATATTACACATTCTCTAGATATATTACAAAATGTATGTATTCTTAATTTGTATTGATTTTATTTTATAAACAACTCATTTTTTTGTGCAATGTAATGCCGTATACAAAAGATCAAATTGTGCAGCCGAGTGTCTTCCGGTATAACAAACTTTTTTACTGTTTGAAAAAATATATACATCAAACTGCTTCCACAGATAATTTAATCACACTGACTTCGCCAACTGATTTAGAACGTTTTTGCCATTCCTCTTAGCAAAACCACCGCCCATAAGCTCTCAAAAGATTATTTAATTTAGAAGTAAAAGAAATTCGGTTTTCTGATAAATAAAAAGAGAAATGATCTACACACTTTTAAACCAAAACTGTCAGCAATCTATTATTAACTGTTAAAAACCTTCCAAATATATTTTCCTGCTTTCGTTCTTCCCTTTCAAGAAATATAATTCACTTCTCTAAGATAAAAGACGTTTCGAACATTTTTCACGATTCGCCTTTTATTATTTTAAAAATAATATCTTCTAATTGAAGTGAAAGCTTTAGTTTCAGGAAAATCAGCAGTTTACAATAAATCCAAATAGAAACTTAAATTACTTTTTAGTGGTATTAGAAATAGTAAAGGATAACTTAATTGTAAAATTATCTAATTTGTATTTTGCATGGTACATGCGAATAAATTGTATTATTAACTTCTAAAAGAGTATTATTCTTGATAAAAATTTGTGTGTAATGTTAAACCTGACGTCGAAAGTTACTATATTAAATACTAGTTTCAGTACAAAATAATGACGGTTAGTCTAATTGTCAATAAATGTTTTAACACAAGAGCTTGCATAAATTTGCAAAACACATTCAAACATATATTCGAATGAAAACGTTTTACCCTCAACATTGGATGTTCTTTTGTTTCTTTTTATTTATATGATACTACCCATAATTGCCTTGCCCTCTTAATTAGATATTACCCTAGGGATGCTGTGGCTGAAAAGCTGCTACTAATATCTCAGAATTGTTTCTATTAATGCTGTTTTCGTTTAATGAGACAATTGAAAATTATAGATTCCAAATTATTGGACATACGTGTGCACATGGATAAACACAAATCTTCTTACATATTAATTCGTATATGTATAAATAATTAAATAGAAAATATTAGATGGTATCTATCTGAATTTGAGCAAAAGCTTTAGTAGATTTTTAGGGTTTCTATCTTTGTTTTATATTTTGTTTCTCAATAAATAGTTCCACTAGGTAAAAATACACTTATTGATTAAACATTTAAATACTGAGTTCAAATAAATAATAGAACTACTAGGGTGGTCTGAAAACTAAGGTACAAAAGACGGTATTTTATACGAGTTTTTTACATTTATTTTTCGGCACAGTCCCCTTTTAACTCAACGCCCTTGTTCTAACGATGTTCAAGTCATTTAGTGTCTTCACTACAACAGGACGAATTAAACTCTTCATTTGTTTCTACGATTACTTTCGTATTGGATGAAACTCTCTTTCCGCCTAGCCATTTTTTGAAGTTTGGAATCAAGAAAAACTCAGATGGAGCTAAATCTGGACTGTAATGTGCATGATGAAGTATTTCGAATCATAATTCTACTAATTTTCGGGTAACAATGTTCGATGAAAGAACACTTCCCTTTTTGCCAAATGCAGTCGTTTTTACTTTAATTTTTCAATCAGTTGGTCCAATAACGCCGCCTAGTACTCGCCTGTGATTTATTTGCCCTTTTGCAGGTAATCTATAAAGATAACATCACTAGCATCCCAAAATACGGTGACCATAACCTTGTTAGCTAATGAAACCACTTTTGCCTTTTTCGGGGCACTGCAACCGGCTTCTACCCATGTTTGGATTGAATTTTTGTTTCGGCAGTAGTTTCGTTTCGTTTCGTGATCGGTAATAAATCGACGCAAAAACGAGACGCGATTATACTTAAAAAGGGTCAAACAGTACTCAGAAGTTGTTACGCGTATTCGTTTCTCATCCACAGTTAGCACACGCGGCGCTCATCTTAGTGACTTTCTCATACACAAGTGTTCATGAAAGATATGAACAACTCGTACTTTAGATATACATACCTATAGTGTGTGCTATAAGATTCACCCTTAATCGTCGATAATTTAAAACAAGATCATGAGCTTTGGTGATCATTTCGTCAGTGGTAGTCTATTTCGGCCCGACTCTTGTTTAATCTTTGGTCCACGTACGGCCACGTTTAAATTCATTCACCCGGGAATCAAACTGTCTTAAATTATGGCGCAAATACCCCGTGAACACTATCTAACTCCTCCTTAACTTCATTGGGTCTCTTCTCGGAGATATGGAAGTATTTAATCACAAAATAAAATTTTCTCTTGTCCATATTTACAAAACAACGTAACACGTTTACTTTATACAACTAAAAAAAACCAAAACGCAACTTATTTGGCTGAAACTTTGACAGCTGTCTTACAACACATGATAAATGACACGGATGCGCAGATTATGGCGCCATCCCTATGTCAGTTACCCACTAATCAGACCTTCCCCGTATGGAATGACATATATGATACCTATCAAACCCTACGGGTTACGAGACCATGTGAGACCCTTTGCGCTAGGATAGTAAGTTCTATGCATCTTAAATTATAAACAAAATACTTGGTTGACAACAGTCGAGCCTTATAAATTATCTTACTCGTTACTCCAACTATATAGTTAATGCAGCAAAGTTACCAAGTGTTGGTTATATACTTTATTTTTACGTGATCGTGCTGCAATGTCTCGTTGCCTGTTTGTGAAGCCCACAGCTATTTGATACATCGCTTAGTTAGAATTGCAATCTATACTAGTTACTACTGCCAGCTTAACATCTCTATAAACAACCCATTGATCAATAATATTTTAACTGCTTGATTAATGCAAAACTGAGGTAGCTGCCACCTGTTGTTTCAAAAGAGTCATTGACCTCGGAAAGGAACTTTTATCTGCAAACCATGTATCCCTTTATTTTGAATATTTTCTTTCTATATAT
>JAHWXV010234428.1:0-11987 GCA_024586415.1 Phrixothrix hirtus | reverse complement strand
TACCAAACTACTAAAACCTTTTAATTAGCTTAAATTATAAGCGTAACAGCGATTTAAATTTCTAAATTGCATACACTGCCAATTAGGTAACAAACAACACTAACTGATGCTGTAACTATGATGCTGCATTTCGCTTAATCGCCTGAAAACAGATCATATATCTTTAAATATCTTTTATACATATTTCGCATCCTGTACAATTTACAGCGTTTCTACGATCTATTATCTATTAAAATCATCACTCACCTCATTGTTCACTGGCTACTTTCTACGATGGAACAATCTATTTAGTAACTTCAAATGGCTCATGTTACACAGTAGTCAACGCATACGGCGATAAATATAACAGCTGATTTGGTTTAATGCCAGTTCCTTCTCACGTTGTAAATTTTTTTTAATACAACCAGTAGCATTATGCATTAACGAAGATTATTCTTACTTGTATTAATATTTTAAATTATTTTAAGATGCTTTCTTTGTTATGAATTAATATTTCTATTTTATGATTTGAATTTATACATAAATAAAATTATAGATTCAGCGCTTTGCGGATCGTTTTTGTTTACACTTTTTTGATTAAATACAGTTATTCTAAAGGTCAATTTCATGTAGTCAATGAACTTTTTATCTAGCTATTTATTAATACATCAATTACGCTTAAGTGGCATCATCCAATCGCAATATAAATTAAATTTAAATAATCACAAGTAATTAACCTGAATTTATGTCATTCCTCAATTTAGTATTTTTGTACATAAACAAATACCTTTAGTTATTAATCGTTGTGATGATAACTATGTTATTTTATGCATTGCTTTATTTACTAATGTAATTTACAATTTAAGATTTTTTTATTCTTTTGTCAAACAAGTACGCAAACTTATTGTATTTCAAAACATACTTCGAAATACTTTTACGCTCATAATCAATTTAATTTCATTCAATATTGTTTTACTCGAAATAAACCATATCGCCTTAATTAAATTTTGATTATATTTTCTTTTGTTGCAATTAATTTAATTTATTTCTTTCAGACGACATACAAGTGTTTTACATAATGTTCACTTCTCTTATGTTGCTCTTAATAAAATGCTTAACTCTGAATATCTTAAATAAACCTTTAACGTTTGAATTATTAAATTCAACTTTGATATACTGAGTGTTCGACATATCTGAGTGCTCGACTACAAGTAACCATGAGTTACTACCGTTTATGTTTGTTCATATATTAGACACGTCTAGTATTTTAGATATATATTCTTCTCGTCATCCTGAATATAAAACGAAGCAGTTTAGCAGCGATAACGCTATTTAACACCATTTTACAGGCAAAAAAGACGACGTGGCGCTCTGTTCTTATTTACGTACTGACAAATATATAAAGCAGACCAGATTGGGACGACGACCATCCTGACGTCAGACCTTAATGCCGCTGCTTTTTGTTACCACACATCAACTACGCAATCTGACCAAAAAGCATGTAACAAGTCTTAATGAGAGTTAAGCATTTACTTCAAAAATTTGCCGAACATGTATGATATGCTCGTAAAACTAATAGAACTCGTAAATGTTGTTATGTATCTATTTCAACTTTTTATTAGTAATATATGTCTCAACTATCCCAAAATCTTTCATTTCTAATTTTAGGTAGAGTATTTTCTAAATCTTTTACAGTAAGGGTGAATATTTAGGTATGTAATGAATGAAACAATAAAAACCTAAAACGATGATATGATTTAAAAGTGTGTTTACCGACTGGCCCTAACTTCAACAGTCTTTTTAATTTTTTAACAGATACAGGAGTTTAATCATTTTTATTTATTTAGGAGATTTAATAGCGGACTTTGAATATCTTATTGTCACTTAATTAACTCACGGCAATTATTTACAGTTGTTGCTAGCTAATGATTTAATGCTGTTTTATGCTGTGATAGAATAGTTTAATTCTTTAACTGTGTACTTTTAAAATTTACATTTATATTATAATATATTGTAAAACGGAAAACCCTATGTCATGATTCTGTAAATTCTTGATATATAGTCTCGATAACCCTAGCTGAATCAGATCGAAACCGCCTTAGATTATCTATAATCTCAGGTGACATGCTGTCTGCGTCAGTTTAATTCACCGTATTTTTTTACACGTTTAGGTTCCATCGCGTGTTCGTAGTTGTAATTTATTCAACCTATACCGTAACACATTCTGCATTTTCTGTTCTGTTCCTCCCTAAATAATTATATCTCGAACCGTATTTCATTGTACAACATAATGCTGGTTGAGAAATACAAATACAAAGCGAACATGGTTCTTAAAGTATATTTTTAATACAGGAGGCAGCTCAAATTAAATTCTTTACTCATCAGCTCGCGAAACTATCAGAGAAAATGGTTTATTTGAATAAGTAGTTAACCACATTTTCTTAATGACAATATAAAAATAATTTACCTGTATGAAATGAAATTTACCTCGAATGATGTTCCTTGAGTAGGTTGCAATACAATGTGAAATAAAACTAACCAATATAGTGAAAGCGTTGTCATTTATTGATCTAATATAAATATTTTTTTAATATAGGACACACAAACCCTGACAGAATTTATGAGAAAAGGTTATTTTTTATTATCCTTTTTGAATGTCAAATTAAGTTTGAAACATATAGAATTTTTCATTTGATAAAAGGAATTTACTATTATTTGTACTTACTTTAAAGCTACGATTTAATAAGTTGAAATGAATGCACAACTTATTGTTCTTGAGCGGTTATTAACATTTAAACTTGTCAATTTAAACTTTTTATTTGTAACAGAAATTCGTAACATAAAAGGTCATTCCAATGACTACAATTGGGTAAATTGAATGTTAATATTACAAATAGTTTTATTTGAATTGAAAGTTTCAAAAGACGAATTCAAAGGTAATTACAAAAGTTATTTTGCATGACAATTTATGAGGGAATAGACAGTCAAGGTTCCATTAA
The DNA here is from genome assembly GCA_024586415.1 of Phrixothrix hirtus. Taxonomy (NCBI): domain Eukaryota; kingdom Metazoa; phylum Arthropoda; class Insecta; order Coleoptera; family Phengodidae; genus Phrixothrix; species Phrixothrix hirtus. The sequence continues at coordinate 9,009 of JAHWXV010234428.1, read as the reverse complement.
TTCTTACAATTAGCGACAAAGTATTATTTTACTTTAGCTAGAAAAATTTAATGGTACGGATAGAAGATACTATTACTATTATTTCAATTTTGAGCTGCCTATGTTGATTGTCACGTTCCGATATATTTCCCGAAGTGTTGTGATTGCCATAGTCATTTCACGAGTATGCTTCACAACAAGCCTATCATGGGCTTGGGAGTAAAAGTTTGAGATCATATTATAGTTGGTTGATAGTTGTAGATAACGCAAAAGATGATGTACGACATACTATCGTTAACTGCCCTAGGATCGATAGTTACAACGGTCATCCGCACAAATTACCGGACTCTCAAAACGTTGCTTAACTCCAGCGATTTTCACAGATAACTCGCCTCAACGAATTTTTTCAGAAAAACAGAAAAGTTAATGTAAAAGAACATGAAAAACATTAAAACTCTAGCAAGTTTTAAAAAAAATGTTACAGCCGCTTTCGAGAAAATCGCAAAAATCTTAAAAATCGCAAGAATAAAGTTGGACTTCCAGTAATTCAGTTTTAACTACATTCTTACCGTCGCATGTCAGGAAGGTAAAAAATTTAAACACAAAATTTAATTTTTCTATGATGTTTAATTTTTGAGATATATTGCTCAGAATTATTATTTAAGTACTTCGGGTTATTCGATTTTCATAAATCTATTAGATAACCCGCTTAGTTCCTGTAAATTGGAATTAAATAGCTAAGAAATATACTAAGTTAAAGAAAATCGTTAGAGACTTTTAGTTTCATATATATTTTATTCAGAGTTAACAGAAAATATACTTCTGGTTACTCAATTTTTGGAAAATATTTTGAGAAACCACTTAGATTATAGGAGTGGGCATTAAATATCTATAACATGTAGTAAACTTAAAAAAATCGTTGGCGCCCATTTTGAGAAAAACGGGAAAATCAAAAAAATGGCAAGAGTAAAGTGATACTTACGGTTATCCAATTTTAATGAAATTGTTGCGGTTACGTGTGTCGATGGCTGTAAATCTAAATTGAAAATTTTATTTATCTACGACTTTTATTTTTTGAGGAATCCTATTCACACGCGCACGCACATACCCACCCCGCACTCACGCATACACACGTGCACGCCCATATGCGTGCACGTCCACACACACGCACGCACACACATACAAACAGACAGAGCAATTTCTAAAAATATGATTTTCGTACTTAGAGGACCAATGTATTTCCACTAAAATTTCGACATCGAAAATTTTGGAAGAATACAATACTTTCTCTTTTATCCTTGTTTCATATAGGTTAAGAGAAAGGGTCTTTACAAATTATAGATATCATATTTAAAGATTTGAGAAATTTAGATACATATTACATTTAGATAACCTTGTTATTTTATTGGTAGCTATCGTGGAACAGACTGACGTTATGACAGCATAGCTTCTAAGAACGAATTTACATAATATCTCACCTTGCAAAGATCAACAAAAGCAGCTGAGGTATAATCGAATAGGCATGAACAATCTGTGTAGCGTTTTGTAGCTATTCTTTTATAAAATATGTTCTATAACAGTACGCAATATACAGGGTGTAATTATTTATCCTCAGAGAAAATAGGTGACAGATGGGCTCTAAAACAATATTTTCGTTTCAAAATAATAAGTTTTTTGAAAAAATGGGCTTAAACTCACATTTTGCTGTTTGCTTGTAAAATTACACGTTCTGTTTAAGAGAAATCAAATTCTTTTAATCGTTTATTCCTGCAGTTGATTCTATTTTTCGAGCTATCAGGTTACAAATACACATATTTCATTAGTTTACTGCAGTTGTGTTTAACGATACTTTAATTTTAGAAACGTCTTTAAAATCATTAACTATACTATAAGATCAAAATTGTGGGCATTGGCGTCAGCTATAATTTAAACGCTTTGCTAAATAGTAGCGGCACAACATTATTAAATATATCAGTAATATATTATTCCATAGAATTACATTGACGTTACCGGCTATACCGCTTTATAGTGATTGTTGGCCATTGTATATAAAAAAATATTTCCCGATTACCGCCGACGCCATGCGAAATGGTGACAAAGCGTCGTCAGTTAGTAGATGACGACAAAACATTACTGCTGATCGACAATATCTAAACAACGTTGTTGAATTATTGTAATCAACTGTAACTGCGTAAGCTATTCATACGTTCTTAGCTATTCGTAAAGTTATTTTAATGCGTAATCTATTATTTAAAAAAATTAAGTACAATGCAATCCTTATAACATTATCCGTCAATGACCGCTGTACTATCCCCGCCCTCTTAAGCCTTGTAAAACTAGTTTGACATCACTGCCAATATGATTGGTCTTTTACTATAATTAAATATTCGCTCATTTTAGGAAATACAAATGTATTACAATTTGAGCGTAAACTATTTTAAAAATTCTTAAAAAATTTTTATTTTATAAGAAATAACGCACCGGGAATTGATTGCTGCTTATTTGTTAGTTTATAATACGGATATAAAATACATACCGAAAAATTTTGCGTACAACAAAATGCGATGATTTCATTTTGTTTAATAAGCACCATGTAACTCAGTTCTCAGTTTCTCGTAGTTCTGAGGCTCAGTGCCAGCCTTGTTTAATGGAATTGTTTATATTCACTTTATCATATTTCTACAATTATTAATTAATAAATCCAGAAGTTCGGAAAGACATTCTATTATTAAATTGAGCACGTTTTATTTTTGTTGTTTAAGAGGTGGTTTCAGAAACTATTACTGTTTCGTGTCTTAAACACACTATTTCGATAACACCCCCTGTAGATATTATTTATTATATTTTTTTTGAGAGGCATCGATAACTAAGGTCATTAGCCATTTAGTCTATTTATATAAAAGCTTTTTATATCTTCGAAAAAAAGTTAGTTGCACGACAGAATTTTATAACTTTCATCATAAACTCGTTTCTTGATCTCAGGGTGGTTTTTAACTCCCCTGTAATTCCTAATCTTGTTCTTATGTCTTCATATTGAGTGCACTCTTTTAGGATATGAGGGATTGTAAGGGGAACATTGCAATGAGCACACATTGGTTTTCTTGTATTTTTTAGGTAATGTGAAGACGTCATATTTGTATAACCTATTCTAAGACGCCCGATTACAACTTGTTCCCGTCTTTTTATCTTTATCTTGTTCCCTTTTACACGGACATTTGGTTCAACGTCTCTTAGTTGGCCCTCGTATCTATCCTATTGTCGTTGCCATGACATAAAACAGCAGACGTGATTAAAAGATATAAATCTCCCAGACGAGGGCAGGCGATGTTGGGTTCTTCATTTAAGTTTGCAAATTCCCGTGCGTCGACATCCGCTTTTTCGTTTCCCGGAATACCAATATGACTTGGAACCCATAAGAATTGAATGCGTTTATTATTTCTCTTTAACCAATAGAGAGAGAGTTTAAGACAGCTTGAGTTAACGGGTCACAAGAAGTAACCGATATAGCCTCGAGAGCACTCATGGAGTCAGTGCATATTAAGAATTTAGAGTTTTCAGAAAGATCGCAGTATTTTACAACTTGCCATATGGCGTATAATTCAATAAAATGGTATCTGCAGTATCTTTTTTACTACTTCTACCGATTTCAAGGTTTATTTCCGGCTTTTCATGTAGTCATGGTGGAAATTCTAGATGCTTTCTGAAAAAACCACCCATCCGGTGAATTCCTGATATTTGGCACAATTCCCGAGCTCTTATTGCAACTGGTCTAGTTCTCGTAGGATATGTTTCAAATATATTTATGTCACTCGATTCGAAAAGGTTAAAGTTAAGTGAATTGGAAAATATTTTATTTTGCCAGCGTATTTCATGAGCATCCCATTCCTTCTGGGTGAAAGCGGCGGGACTCCTGATTCGCAGCATATAACTTGTGTTGAACTCGTGCGGTAGGCTCCAATAGCATACCTTAAAGAAAGGTTTTGTAAGGTATCCAACTTTCCTAGTCAGGACCTTCGGGCGGAGGAATAAGATTATTGATCCATAATCTATTCGTGATAGAATTAGGTTTTTATAGAGTTGGATTAAGACTGATATGTTTGCCCCCTAGCTGATGATGGTCATACATTTAAGTATATTTAATGAAGTATAGCAGCTCTGGACGATGTTAGTAATGTGTTCGCGCCAATACAGTTTGGTATACAGTGTGAAACCAAGAATTTTTATACATAATAAGATGGGTATCTCATAGCCTTCAATATATAATAGCGGGTTGGTATAATCACGTCGTAGACGACAAAAATAGATAGCTTTAGTCTTTGCCGTTGAGAAATGGAAACCGCTAGATCTAGCTACCTCAGCTACAATGTTTATGGTTTTTTGTAGTCTGTCCTGGATTTCATTTACAGATTCAGCTGAATAGTATATCATTAGATCGTGCACATACATACATTTACCAATTCCTTCCGGAATTATTTCAAGAAGGTGGTTTACGGCGATGGAGAAAAGTGTGGCACTGAGAGATGACCCTTGTGGTATCCCATTTTCCGCATATTTTAGTTGTGACACTTGATTGCCTATTCAGACACGAAAATGTCGGTCTGTCAGAAAATTTGCAATAAATTTGAGCAACAATCCCTTGAAGTTCCAATCGCTTAATTGCTTAAGGATTCTGTATCTCCACGTTGTGTCGTACTCCTTTTCGAGGTCAAAACTAACGGCAGCCAGGTGGGACCTGGCAAGAAAACTGTGTTGTATGGCATTTCCGATGTTGACCATGTAATCAAGTATACTATGGTGTTGTCTAGACCCTGTTTGAAATTTAGAAAGAAATTTTCTTTCTTCTAAAGTCCATGTTAGTCTGGCATTTATCATTTTTCCAGAACTTTTCCCAGACAGCAAGTTAAGGAGATAGACCGGTAGTTATTTATATCGCTGGGTTCGTCCACGGACTTTGTAATCGGTATTATAATAGCTTTTTTCCATTTATTAGGGTAAATGCTATTTTTCTACATACCGTTGTATAGGGTTAATAAATATGCAGTGCAAGAAGCAGATAGGTTTGATATCATGGAATATGCTATCGCGTCAGGTCCAGCTGAAGTATTGCCACAATTGCGAAGTGCACTTTGCAACTCCAACAGCGTAAAAGGAAAATTATATGGGAGATTAAAATTCATAGGAAAGGTTACAGAATCCTTTTCGGTTCTTCCTTTTAGTTCTAAGAAGGACCATGAAAATCTAGCGTCGCTGTTAATCTCGCAAAAGTAATTTGCGAAGGCTTCCGCAATGCCATTATCATTAGATATTGTACTCCCATTAAGGCTTAAGGCAACAACTGAAGCGCGATATTGCTTATCTCCTATTATTCTTACCTTTTTCCATATGTTACTTGCAGCAGTTTGATTAGTAATTGTTGAGATGTATTCTTTCCATGATTTCCTTTAGGCTTCTATAATCAGGCGTCGAGCAAAAGATCGCTTACGTTAGAAAGTTACAATGTTTTCTAATGTCAGATGGCGCTTAAATACGTTGAAGGTGTGTCTTTTCTCGTACGTTGCTGTTTTTGTTCCGTCGTTCCAACAGAGAACACATTTTCTCCTCCTTTTACCACTTGAGCGTGGGATACTTTTTGCTGCTGCATTGAGGATGGAAGAGGTGACATTGTCTACGCATGCATCAATATAGTTGTAAAATTGTGGGGTTTTTATGTTTGAATAGAAAGAATTCCAATCAGCCTTTTCAGTTTGCCACCATTTTAGGACATCAGATACTTTTCTGTCAGCGACGGTTTTAATGCTTATAGGGAGATGGTCACTGAAGTGAAGACCTTCCAAAGTCTCCCAAATAACTTTTGTGATTAAAGAAGGACTAGCTAAAGTTGAGTAGCTTTTCCGGTAATAATTAGAATTAGGTCTGATTGTAAGATGAGATCGGATATGGTCTATCCCCGTCGATCAGTAGTGTTAGAACCCCACAAAGTGGAATGAGTATTAAAATCTACCATTAAGAGTAAAGGTCTAGGTAGTTGGGAGAGGAGATTTTCCAAATCTTGGATGCTTAGCGGCTCACTGTTCAGAAGATATATGCTACAAATGGTGGCATTATTGGAAACAATCAATTCCAATTGCTACAGCTTGCAATCGAGTTTGGAGTGGCACTTGATTCGAAGGGATGTTTTTCTTAAGAAAAATTGCAACACCGCCATGGGCGGTTTGGTACAACATCCTTTCTAAAACATTTGTGTTCTCGCAGTTGAAAGCGATCTTCCGGTTTAAGGTGTGTTTCCTGTAAACATATGCAGAAAGGAGACTTCTTTGCTAATATTGTTTGCAGTTCTCCACAATTATGGGTTAAGCCGTTTATTGTAGAATATTGTCCATTATGTTAGATGTTTCGGTTTTCAAGGTCGAAGGTAGAAGTCTAAAGTAATTAAAATTTAGTGTTACAAAGAATATTGTACGATAAAGTATATAATTTGGTTAGGACGAAATATTACTAAACTGAGTGTAAATATCAGAATAAATTACATACAGAATAAGATCACAGGTGTGTTTTATTACAAATACGTTATTCCAGAATCTGTTTGCTTCTTGGCTTTGGACTTTCCTTTGGGCCATCCTTTCTTTTTTGATTTTTGAGCTTCTACTTGAGGTGGTTACGTCAGAATTCTCATTGGTTGAATATATTTCAAGTGGGATGGTTGGGAAATCCTTATACTGTTATTACTAGGTAGTGGGGTTTTAAAGGTATTTATAGTATAAAGCTCTTTTTGATCATCTCCCCTATCAATGACATAAGCTGTTCGACCACCCCTTTAATAATATCAGTTTTAGCCTCGTTTAAATATCCATTACTAGCTTGCGCGTAGGACATACCTAGTTTTAGTCTCTATATAAGAAATGTTTCCTAGGGTCTTAGTTTTTTGTATAGCGCTTTCTAACTTATACTTAGGACAATCACTACTGCGAGAGGGATGCTGACCGTTGCAGTTTACGCAAACATTTGATTGTTGGCAATCGTCATTGTGTGCTTTATTCTTGCCATAAGTGCAAACTGCTAAATTTGTACATCTCACAGACGTGTGCCCAAATCTGAGACATGGAAAGCATCTCATCGGAGCTGGAATGTATGGTCGAACAGAGAGTGAGTAAAAATCAACCCTAATTTTTTTTGGGAGCGTAGGAGAGTTAAAAGTAAAAACGTGGTTTGGAGTATCTTGTCCAGCTCCATTCTTCCACGTTTTAGTTCTCCGGTTCGAGATAACGTCCATCCCTTTCATTTCCGCCAATATTTCTTCTACTGAACAATTCAATAGGTCTCTACAAGACATTACGCCCCCACTGCTATTGAAAATTCCATGAATATTAACTTCCACTTCCATTCCACTGCATAAGGTTATTTTTGATAATCTTAGCGCTTGAGACGCAGATACACACTCTATAAGGAAGCCTTCAAGGATCTTTATGACGTTTCTAACTTCACCAATTAGACCATACATAGCTTTGGTAATGGCAAACGGACTAATGTTATCAAAATTTCCTTACTTCCTTTATATGACCAGAAACTGAGGACAAGCCGCCATCTCCTGATCGTTAAATAAATTCAGCCTTGAGGTAGTAGTACGTGGAATGACGCCTCTTTCTTCGCCAATTTCTATAGCCTGCTGTAGCTCTACATCTTCAGTGTTTCCAGCCTAACAACACTCTGCAGAGCGTATCATAGGTGAAACATTGCCCCACCCTAGAATCCAAGAGGCAGCCTGCCGGAGCGGGGAGGGATTCCGAGACAGTGGCCCTACCCTCCCGGGGTATGATAGTTGTTTTTTGTTCCGTAATATTAACTTTGGTCACCTTTAACGCAGGCTTGCGAATTTTTGATCTGGGTTTACTCCCATAGAGCCTCCGTGTTTTGTTAAGATGTTCAACAGAGTCACCTAGTGAAGCATGTGGCTCTTCGCCATGCACGGACAATCTTGGGTATAGAGAGGCTAATAGACCCTATGGGTCTATATTCGCATCATATGCCCCTGAGCAAGAAAAAATAGAGGCGTAGTATATCTTTCTCTTTTCCCTTGACTCCATTTATTATATTATTATGATTATTACTATTATTATATTATTTATAATTTAATATTTCTTAATTATTAGTAATATAGCAAGTCAGTAATGTTGGAAGTAATCAAAAACTATTAAAAATTAGATTAAAGTATTTTGGTTACAAACACACTTTCCCAAAATATTTTATTTTCAGGCAGTTTCTTTTGTATACTAAATACTATAACTCAATAATTTAATATAATAATTAACCTCTGTAAATCTTTTTATTCCTTACAAATAATCGCTATGATTTGCAAACAGTCGTAAGATTATGTCATTCAGGATCATCGAGTTGCCGATTACTTTTTACATTCTCTTACCCGATATGCAATATAGGTAAAATACAAAGTACTGTAGTTATGTATCCTAACACTATTATATTTTAAAGATAAGAAATGTCTGCTAAATATGCAAGTTTAGGCTATAAATTTCCTTGCAAGACAATTTAACTTTAAGTACATGTTGTGATGTTCAATGTAATTGTTTTATAGTAGCAAATAAACTTGTGACTTCCGGTATTTTTAGTTTTTAAAAACCCTTTACTCCGATAAGAAAAGTTAATCGGCGCAGTCGGTAGGATCCGCGAAAGGGCTACAGGCATACTAGTCCTTGATTTTTAAATCTTAATTCGCGAGTTCCAAAAATTATGTAACCCGTCACACCTCACACAGCCACCAAAAACGAGCATAGTTCGTCAGAGCGAGGTGCACCTGTTGACCCATCCAAGCCATTGCGGTAATTTCATTATTAAAACACCAGGTTCCACAACCACGTAGTTCTAAGGAACTTTCATAATGAACAAGTAAGAATTCTATTTTATTATTAATTAAAATGAAAGATTACTTTGCACATTGAATTTAAGAAGATTAAGAGACATTTAATAATCAATAAATAAAATATAGTTTTAAATTTACTAACGTAGTATTAGCAATTA
>JAHWXV010234423.1:0-25395 GCA_024586415.1 Phrixothrix hirtus | reverse complement strand
ATTTTCAACAGCTATTATAATAATATTAAATTCATTTTGTTATTTTAAATAAATGTCATTAAATCAATTAAACCAAATAAAAAATTAAATTTCAACACCCTGTATTTTGAGAACGGCCCGTTTGCGGACCCCTGTCAATATGAACTTTTTGTCTTAAAATTCGTCAAAGAATCGCCCCTTGAAATAAGTATATGTACTTAATTAACACCCTGTATAAACATATACCTAGTGGACTCCTATTTAACAAGTTGATAAGCCAAGTGAAAAATTTGTTAAATAGAAAATTTTATAAAATAGAGAATATCATAAAAATGCTATTAAACAGAAAATTTCATAAAATGAAAGTTCCACTGTATTTAAACTTCTCCAAAACAACCACCATTGTTTTCTAAAAAATGGCCATTTTGTGAAGAGGGTTTATTATGATGTCTATGTTCAACAAAAGATTCAATAAAAATAGTCACTTCAACAGGTGGTCAATTTGAAAAGTCTGGCTGTATACAAAAACACAGTGCTAAACATAATATAAAAAAGTAGTTCACTCAATACAAATAATGAAATTATTTTATGTGCCGTTAAAACACTGACAATATAACAGAATATAAATTTATTGCAATACAATAAACTGTTTTTTAAAAATAAGTATAATCTGTATCATAGTGCATGTGTGTGTTTATGTATACACACAGTTTCATAAAAATTGTACCCTTAGGAATAAATAGTTAGCTTCGTACAAATGTTTTTCCTTACACACCTTACAGGGCTGCCAAAAATAAAACTACGCAAAATGGACGACAGGCTTATTTAGAGAAACTAGAACTTTTTATAAAGAGAATTTAATGAGGGCCAACTTCTACATAATAAACGTAGACGCTGTTGCCTACATAAGCAGTTAAAGAATGGGAAATCAAGCCAACGCCACAGGCAATCAATGAAGGTTCTGGAATAGTCAACTACATAATATGTTGTACTTTCTGTAATAATACAAATACAAGTTTTTAAATATTATTTATACGTGTTTATTAATAATAACATAAACTATACATACATGAATCGCATATTAACCCAGATATGTCTGTGGTTCTACATGTACACCAGGCATTTAAATTTCCTGCTTCTAATGGTCTATTTGACATAGGCGGTGTTACTGTAGCTTAATATTTTCGTTTAACCTTAATGAAACTATAAATCACAAAATTATTGTATGCTTGCATTTAGTAGGTAATTGTTTAGTTTATTTGTTGTGAAAAATGGAACCCTATGACTCAAAATTTGTAAGGAAGTTTTATTTTTAAAAATGCATTTATAATTATGTTTTTTTATATACACTGATAATAATATACCTCAAATTATTACCCAATCATGTTTATTTCTTCTGATATTGTTTATACTAAAAGATATTGAAGTAAAAATGTGACAGTCCTACATGTAGGCCAATAGGAAAATGTATTGCTGTTGTTATAACAGTCTGTTGATTTTTTTAGAGGATTTGCTCGAAATGAGGCTTTGTCCCTTATACAAGTGATGAAGTTCCATCAACTGGAGCAGATATATTTCTGTTGCAACTGGAAAATGCTTGTATTGATACTACTGACAAAGTCGCTGGTGACAAGAATAATATTTTTGTCGACAATTTATCTGCTAGTCATCTAAGAGCTCTGATTGAAATTGTTTTTCACATACAGGATAGTTTTTTGTCGAATGATGAAGAATTCAATATGACTTTATCTCAGTTAACTAAAGCTCTGAAAAAGAAAACAACAAAAACCAAGTCTGTGCAGCAAAATACTTATAAATGGACCAAAAAAGACTTTCAGAGTGTTGAATCTGATGAAGGATGGGACTTGCATTCTTCGGACAATGTCGCCAGAAAATATCCTTTTCAGTTATTCAAAACTATTTTAGGTGAATATTTAATAGAGCTGATGATATTTGAATATAATAGGCAAGTAAAATGTATTTATATTGTACACCTTACTTTTACGTTAAATGCATTACAGATATGCAAGCCAAAGGAAGAGAACCAGCAATATTACAATTCAAGAGGTAAAAGCTTTTCTGGGTGTCTTTGTTCTTAGTAGATATATTCAAGCACCACGAAGAAGAATGTTCTGGAAGTGAGAACAAAATACCCACAATGGGTTAATATCAAGTGTGGCCTGATAAGCATTTTCACCTCTACTTCGACAATCTTTTTAGTTCTTCTGACTTCTTTCATTATTGAAAAAAAATACTAATGAGAATGGTACAATTTGCTGTAACAGAATTTAAAAAAATCCTTTTGCAAATCTGGATTTAAAAAAGCAAAAAAGAGGAGAATATGAAAGTTATATATCTGAGGATAATCAGTTAGTTGCTGTACAGTGGAATGGCAACAACATAGTCACCATGTGCGTTTATTTTCTTCAGACAGTCAAAAAATATTCCCAGCACGATAAAAAGTTTATTACTATAATTCTGCCATATGTCATCAAAAGACACAATGCTAACATGGAAGGCATTGACCGTTGTGATGAGAATATAAGTTTATACCACACTTTAATTGGAGGAAAAAATGCATAAAAATAATAATGAGCGCTAGACCAATTATCTTTCAAGAGACAAATAGAAATATGTCTTCTGAAGAAAAATAAAGAAGTGTTAAATTTCTCAAACGGAAGACTAAGTTCACAAGAAAATAGTATTGTTCGTTTTGACAGAATAGATTATTTCGAAGTGCCGCTGCCTTGATTTTTACTTAGATTAATTTTGATTGACACGTGTTATGACATAGAGTTTGATGTCCAATTGTGTAATAATTACTCTCATCCTACTGCAGTAACGCCAGACATCAGTTTTATCTTTTTAAATTAATCGAACCAAATTCAAATTAACAGTAGTTTAAGTTATTAAATTTTACTAATTACATCATTCTGTGGGCCAGCCTTAATGTTAGCTTTAAACTTTTAAATACTTCTGTTTAAATATCAAACAGATTATCAACACCTTACTATTTATTTATGTTAAAAAAGTTTCTTTGTGAATTTATAAGATTTAAAATTACAGTTTTAGTATTGTTGGTATATGTATCAAGCATTGATTATATTGTTTATTACCTAATACAATGAAAGCTCGTGTTCTTTTGAGTTGTACTCATTCTTAACTTTTAAAAGAAAAGAAATATGGATTTTGAATAAATTTGGACTAGTGATGTAAACATATATTTGTTTTATTTAGATAAAAATCTTTTAGACAACCATTCTTTCTTACAGGGTATGTTCAAAAAGTTTCAAACAAAAACTTTGTATGTATTGTAAATATTAAGTTAATTCATGCAAATTTATGTAACTACCGCTTCTTAGGGTTTAACATATTTTCCCTATTTACCTACCTATGGTGTACATTCAAGAAGTTTCCTTCTTTTTGAACATATACATCCTATAAATAACGTGGTGCTAAGACTCTTTCAGTTATTTTACTGCTCAAAGCATCCTCTTTTTCTTGTTATAAATTTATTGCTATAATCAACTTTTGTAATCTAACAACCCAACTCACTACATGGTTTTTGAGTTGCTTGGCACATGTAATGTTACTTGTCATAGAAGCTCGCTACTTGACAACTGGTGATTACAGTATCTTAAAGAATACGTCTATGGATGCAGATGTGGTAATAGCAGACTATCCAATGGATATCGAAATGTTGGCCAAGGTGAAAATGAAGAAAATAAAAAAAATGAAAATTTATTATCAGACGATGATGTAGAAACCATGAAAGTTCCAAATCCACCATCAAATAAAGAAATGCAAATTTTTTTAAGTAAGTGACTTTATGTTCTAAAGAGAATGTTACCGCTAAAGTGTATTCTGTGTTAACAACATTAGAGAATTTTATAAACAGTGAACTTTTTAAACAAAAACAATTAAAATTTACCGATTTTTTAAGAAGTTATATTTCCGTTCTTCATTCCTTGCTGATATGTATTTGCAGCTTGTTAATTTGATAATATCAATAAATAGTAATTGAGGACACTTTACTTTATTTTGTGAAGGTAATTCTGTTAACTCAAATTTTTCCTTTGTACAATGGATGATCAACTTAAGGAAGTTCGACTGTAATTTAAAAATCTAGTGTGAGACAACACACGACTTTCTCTTATGCACATAGATATGCAAATAGTGTCCACAAATGATTAAATTATTATTTACATTTATATTGGAAATGATCATTGCAACGGTTATCCATCCAAATTACTGAACACGCAAAAAGCTGCTTAATTCTGGAAATTTTCTCTGAAAATATGCTTCAACGCATTTTTTCAGAAAAACTACAAAGTTTATATAAAGGGGCATTAAATACATAATAATCATAGCAGATTTTAAAGGAAATGTTCCAGCTGTTTTCGAGAAAATCGCAAAAAAACTTAAAAATTGCAAGAATAAAGTGGCACTTCCGGTCTTTATATTTTAACTAAATTCTTGAAATCTCATGTAGAGAAGATAAAAAACTTAAATATAAAATTTTAAAAAATCGTTACAGCCGATTTTGAGAAAATCTCGAAAAACAAAAAAATGACAAGAATAAAGTGGCACTTCTGGTCATTAGATTTTAACTAAATTCTTGACATCCAATATGAAGAAGATAAGAAACTTAATTATAAAATTTAAAAAATATCGTGAGGGCCGATTTGGAGAAAATCTTGAAAAATCAAAAAATGACAAGAGTAAAGTGGCACTTCTGGTCATTAGATTTTAACTAAATTCTTGAAGTCCAATGTGAAGAAGATAAGAAACTTAACTATAAAATTTTAAAAAAATCGTTAGGGCCGATTTGGAGAAAATCTTGAAAAACCAAAAAATGACAAGAGTAAAGTGGCACTTCTGGTTATTGGATTTTAATGAAATTGTTACAATCGTGTATGAGGATCGATACAAACTTAAATATAAAATTTTGTTTATCTACGATTTTTCGTTTTTGAGATATCCTGTTCACACACACACACACACACACACACACACACACACACACAAACGCACACGCACACGCACACACATACGCACACGCACACACATACGCACACGCACACCCACACACACATACAGACCAATTTTAAAAACATGATTTTCGGACTCAGGGCACCCGAAACCGTGTATTTCCACTAAAATTTCTACATCAAAAATTTTGGATGAAAACAATACTTTCTCTATACTTATATTTCATATAGGTAAGAGAAAGTAACAATGGCTCTTTGTGAACAAAAGGTTGTCTACCCCTGACCCAACTCTATACACTTCCTGTTCAGCAAAATTGCTGTCAGCGTCTGTTTCATATATGAATACATAAGACCTCATATTTAGTTCACTTTAACTTACTGTAAGTTAGCACATACTGAAGTGGGAGCTTCTATATTTCTTATGTGAAACAGACCCTAACAACCTGTTGAAGTTCTCCGTCAAAAGAAAATCAGCGACCTTGTAGGCTTTTCTTTAAGTTTCAAAATTAGTAGGAGATATCAGAGCTATATATGCTGGATGATTTAACCCAACAAATAATAATTCTACTAAAATTTGAATAGGTTGGACTTTTGCACTCTTTCAGTATGAAGAAGAATAACATCGCCATTCTTTAATGAGTTTGAATGCTTTTCCTGTACAGCATGATGATGTTTCTCAAATATGTTAGAACAAGCACTGGTAGTGATTGTACTATTTTTCTTCATATAATAAATTAAAAGCATTCGCTTGTTGTCCCAAATAACCATCATCGTAAGCTTGCCTGTTTGAGTTTGATATTATTTTTGACAAATTGTATTGATTCCCATTTGGAGTTAGAATCCCAATAATGGATGAAGTTTTCATCTCATCATTATACCGAGCTAGAGTGGTTAAACACTATGGTCTAGAACTCAGGTTTTGAGGGGTTTCCTAATTTGACAGAGACATCACTTGTGAAGTGAATACCAGAGTAGTATTTCTACTCATTCTTACCTTTGAATCTCCTTCCAAATATGCCCTTGCCTTTATTTAGCCTTATTTTCCATTCTTGGCTGGAAGAATCTCAATTATGCCCTCAGCAGCCAGCCCCCATATGGGTGAATTGAAATAACAAACCTGTCACTATTTTGCACAAAATATCTAAAACCTAATTTCAGTAAATTCAAATTCTTTGATGAAATTTTTCTGTTCAAGAATCAAGTCTTAGAACCTATTTGGCTTGCGCATTGCAATATTTTCATAAAAAATGTGTAGTATACTTGACTTGGATTTGGCAATGTTACTGCAACCTACTGCATCTTCAAACATTGATTTTTAAGATACATTGACACCATCTTTTCGAAAATTTCAGGATTCGTTCCAGTTTTTGACTGTCCTGGTTTTGAATCATGTTCTGCTGATTTGACATGCATTTTACTTGATACAGGCTTGGTCCATTCTCACCACACACTCACAAACATACTTTCATATATAGGTTAAGAATTTTATTACTTTAATGTTCAAATTTAACTACTTATTTTTAAATGACAAAGTAATATACAGAAAAAGTAACAATTTATCATAAATTGATAAAATTTGCACCTTTTAACTGGCTTGAACAAATGTAGTTTGTCAGTACCCTATAGTATTTTAAGTAATCAAGTTGGCATTAGTTATTACAGAAATGCTTTTTTTGATAATAACAATTACAATTCATCTAGATAGAGTTATGTTTAACACTTTGATACCAATTTTGCCAATGCATAGTGCATTGACCTGTGGACAAAAAGGGATTTACCGACTTTTACATATAGATATAATTTCTACCTAAAACGATTGCTATTTTAGAGTAGTTTGGAGCAGTTGCAATGTTAGCTTGATTGTAAATGTTTACTATTTAGAACGTGTTTAATTTAAAGTGATTTTGTGATGGAGAACATAAATCCAGGTATATTATCATGAAACTGATAGACTATTTGCTTACTTAGTTTCATTTGTTAAAGTTTTATATTGCGTTAAACAATATGTTGTCACTATCCATTTTTAGAATTTCTATTTAAAATTCCTTAAGGCTGTAAAAAAAACTATATAAATCTATAGATGCAATTTTTTCCTCAGAATTAGGAAATTTATTGCAGATTTGGGCTATAATATTTCTATTTGCAAATATTTGCAAACTTTTCAAAAATTAATTTTGTCAGGTTCATGCCACCTTCTTACCTTTCATGACTGTTTAGAAGTTTGGGCATCCACTACAAGTAGTGATAAAGTTCATGCAGTAAAAGAGTTTATTATGAGCGCCTATAATATTCAAAACTCCAAGGAACCAGAACTAGTGAATACTGCATATTTAGTGTGTGCTAGCTTGAAATCCAAATGGAAAGTGTTCAAGCACAAAAGCCTATTTTTTAAAAAGATAAAATGGTTTTTTGACTTCAACTATTTCAGTTCCTAAAACCTTAGAACCTTCTACTAGTACTAGTTTAGATATACGATCACAAGGTCGTCCAAAAAAAGAGTTTGGGGAGTGTTCAGAAAAAACGAAAAAATGTAGAGTAGAGAATTTAGTAAAAAGGTATTGCTTTGAGAAACTACATTTTGCAGCTGATATGTCGAATCCAGTAACTTCATCTGTAGGATTAGTTAAAAACAAGCAACAATCGTTATTGCAAACTCTTGCTGTCTGTTTGGATCTTAACTTATCAAAATGAAAGTATATTTTGTTAAGGTTATTTGTTAATAATCTACGTAGTAATACATTCCCAAGTTTATAGAAACTGAAGGTCTTCAAAAACAGTTTATTCCTGTATTTTCCGCTGTTTCTGGCACAAGGATTGAGGTAGACGCTCAAGACTTGTTAAAGAAGACCATGAGTAGTATTTCTGAAGTTACAGATATCGAATTGTTGCAAAATATTAATTCTCTTAACTTAACTCTGGTATGTAAGTGAGGTATAGATGGAAGTTCTGGTCATAGTACATACAAACAGACATTTTCAAAGCAAACTGATAGTGTTGAGTTTGTTTTTTATAGCCTTTGTTCCTTAATTGTTAATAGAAAAAAATTCTAAAGCAGTAATTTGGAAAAATCAACGCTCATCCTCACCACTCTACTGCCGGTCACTTAAATTTTTATTTGCTAAAGAAACTGCAAGTTTAGTTAGGAAGGAATATAGTAAATTTTAAAATGTATTTATTAATGACATTGAGCAGGTTAGTGTACATATTGCTGAAAGGGATTTTAAGTTTCATTTAACAATGATCGATGGAAGTTTATATAATATAGTCACTACAACAAAGTCTTAAGCGACTTGTCACATTTGCGAAGCAAAACCTACACAAATAAACCAAACAGATCTAAGTTTATACTGGATGTGGACTCAGAAAGATATAAGTATGGTTGATCTACTTTACACAGTTGGATTCGTTTCTTGGAATGTTGCTTAAAAATTGCTTATCGTCTTCCGTTTAAAAAATGGCAAGTAACCAAAGAGTTTAAGGATATCAAAGACAAAACAAAACATGAATTCAATATGAGTTTAAAAAAACAATTAGAACTAAATATTCATATACCAAAGTCTATCTATGGATCCTCGAATGATGGTAATACAGCTAGGCAATACAAAGTTAGTTCTCAGATTACTGCCCTTAACGAGGAGTTGTTATTTAAGTTTCACATTATTTTACGACTTTTAAATTGCAAGGAAAATATTAATTTACATAAGTTTGCTAATCTTACTACAGAAACTAGAGATTTGTATTTTCGAGAGTATCCGTGGTATAATATGCCTATTTCCATACATTCTAGTTCATGGCTATGATGTTATTTCCGAGTTTAGCATTCCCATTGGTGAAATGTCGAAAGAATGTTTAGAAGCTCGACATAAAGAAATTTGTAAAGAATGACTCACGCATACACAAAAAAATCCCGAGAAGACTCCAACACTAATGAATTGGCTGATTATTACCTCAGACCCTTTATTAGCTTCTCATCGAAAAATTGTATCTAACAGGGCAAAAGGCACATTCTATGCAGACGATATCATTAAAGGTTACTTTCTGATTCCCCAAGATATGAAAGAACTATTCCTATCTTCTACTGTCACAAGTACCTCTGAAAACATTATGCAGCGTAACAATGAAGATAGCGATTTAGCGTCAGAGTAGGATATAATGTATATTTTGTTAGGATTTTATGTGCCAATAAATATCTGTATCAATTGCTTCTATATATAATTTAGATTTATTATATTGTATTATTGATTCTTAATAACCCACAAAGTTTCATGTAATTTGTTTTGTAAATGTGTTATTAATATGGTTATTGCTTTGAGCTGTAATAGGAGATTTGTAATGCACACTGATTATGTACATGAAAAAGCTTTACATATTGATTTGTTAATGAGTTATGATTTTTGTCTAATTTCTCCATAAGATCGCCGCACTGTGCAATGGTGGCAATATGATAAATTAACTGTCGAATGCCAAGTGTGCCATATGTGGCAAAAAGTAATATTTTAAATAAAGAATTGGTTTAGCTTATTAAATAATTAAATGCTATCAAAAAGGTCTACGCCTTTTTAATTATTAAAAAAATTCAACAATTTTCTGATAAATGTAGAAATATAGAATTTCTGTATTTTGTTGTTTATATACTATCATTATAGTTTTTCACTAATCAGAAGTAAAACAAGTAATTCTTATTTGTAAAACAGAGAAATGGATCACAGGTTCATTGCTGCAGAAGGAAGAAAATATTATGTAGGATGTTATGCTAAGAAAAAGGAAGAGAAAATAGCAAAAAAATCCTGTAAAAAAGGCAAATACATTCTCTACAGATTGTTTTGATCAACTACATTACTATATGGAATGCTTCAACAGAGTTCGCAAGTGATAAAGTGTTGGTATTTTATTCTAGTTTTAATTTTTATTTTACAATAGTTAAGATAGGTTAAGAATGTAGTTGTAGATACTGTCTATGTAAAAATATATAACAAATAAAATGTATATTGTATAATTTAAAAGCCAAAAAAGGTCCAGGACCCTAGAGGTCCCGTCATATTATAATATACATTAAATAAGCGATCAATAGGACAAAAACCCAAAAAAAATCAATTTTGGAAGAGAAGTTCCTAGGAACAGCTACAGCTCCATGAGAAATACACATAGCAATTCTTAGGAATCACCATGGTACTTAACATGTTAAATAACCATTACCACTTCAAAAATGAAATTCCTTGACTTTTCCAGGTTTTTCCCTGACAATTTTACTTTAAATTCCAGCTTTTCGCATAGCACAAATTATACAGTAAGATTTTAATTATTTCAGGTAAAATGACATTATGTAATGAAGTATATAATGTGTTTTACAACAAATTTCAAGTGTGAAACAAATTATCAGCTAACTATAATGTAATAGTTCCGAATTAAAATACTAGGTTGTACAACTTCGAAACATGTTTTTGTGTTATAGCCTCATTTTACAAGAAAATGTTTGAATTATCAGGTATTAATTTTAATATTTAATAACCTGTGCCAGCTTAGGTAACTTCTGTGAATTACCAAAACTGTTCTTTATATTTATACAACCACTAACATGTTGCCTCGCATTTTTATTATTAATACCTTTGGTGTGACTTACAATCTCTTGCCTGCCCATATTACTTAGATTTATAGCTTTCCTGCAAAAAATAGAAAATCCTTTGAAATGATCCTTGTTGACTGATTTTAAAAATCTGGACCATTCTAGGTTCAACAGTCAGTTCTCATTAAACATTGTTTTTCGTGGAGTCATTATTATAAATATTAGTTCGAACAAATTTACTTCACAAAAATAAGTGTTTTGTTTTCTGTAACATATTTTTATTCATGGCTGTTGAAAACTAATCACAGATTCAGAAAATAATACAATAGTAAAACGTAATTTAACACCTTTGAAGAATTAAAATAGCTACCTAATAGGTGATTGTGCAGTTTTAAGTAGTCTAATAGCGTTTCTGATTTATATACACTACACAGATGTGGTGTATATTAGCTGCTTTCTGTTTATACAAAATACTATAAAAACTAGGAAAAGTGCCAAAATCTTGTACTATTTTGTAAAAGGAAATCGGCTGATGTTCACTGCACTGATGTAGTACAGAAAATCGGAAATACTATAAGCATACCAGAATTAGTATTGAGCAGTTTTTTATTTAAGTATAGTTTAATAAATGACGTATCCATTCACTCAAAATTCAAAGTAAATATTAGATAAAAAGGTTATTAAAATATGAAACCTACCAGAATAATTTTATAATAAAATATTAATTATTACAATTGTTTTAATCCTATCTTAGGATCATCATCAGATAAGAATGAAATTAAAAAATATACTGATTTTGTAAATAAATTTGTCAAACACATAAATAAATATGTATAAACATTGCACAACTAAAATCACACGTAATATAGAAATATTTCCAATTGTTATAATTAATATTTTATAATAAAATCATTCGGACAGGTTTTGTGTTTTAATAACCTTCCCGTCTAATAAGTACAGTTAAATGAAATAATAATACAAAGTACTGGTTTTTAGGCTCTACCACAGAATATATCCAAGGAACCAGTAGTTTCACTCCATATAACTTCCTTATGATAGGGTTGACTTTGCACAATTGCCCGTGCACATAAAACTTTTTATGTTAACCTGAACGAAGTATAAAATTTATGTATGTGACAATTTCGAAGTTATTATTACTAAGTTTGATTAATACAACTTGTAGTCCAATTTGCGAGTTTTATTTGACCACAATTATGCATTGGGTAAAATTATTGGATGGTTTGAATATATACTGTGACTTTACTAGCTTCATTCATATAAATATTAACATTCGTGTACAATACAAATGAAAGAATTTTATAGAAATATGGGATTTTCAAATTAATATTTTAAAATTATGGCTTATTAAAATTCCAGGACTTGATTAAATTTACCTGATTTTTGAAAGTTTTTACGAAATTCCCTGACATTTCCAGGACTTTGTTATTAAAACAAAAATTCCATGACATTTCCAGGTTGGTATGAACCCTGACTATGATTTATGCAAGGTAAGAGTCCCTGTAAACTGAAGACGTCTTTTCTAAAATGGTTTTTGGAGGCTTTCCTTGCTTAGTCAGGAACTTTATGATGGTGTGGTGTTTAATTTCTTTCAATATTTCATACTTTCTCACACATTGACTTGCTATGCAATTTTTGTTATTGCAATAATATTCACGAAAATTTATATTGCGCATCAAAAATTGCATGTGCATTCAGACTGTGCAATACAATTTTCTGAAATTTAAGAGCAATACTTCGTTAGTATTTTAATCACATTATCAATTTTGTAAGAAAATCAATAATTTTAAAATAAAATCTTAAATTATAAATACGAATAATCTGCAATTTTATTAAGTATTATTATTGGCATAAGTACTTTATTATTAAATTTAAGAAAGAGAAAGTGGCAGGTTAAACTATGGTTTAATAGGAACAATGGAAATATAAATCTTGTTCATAATGAACTTGAACCCGAAAGTTTTAAAAAGTTTAAAAATGGGAAAATTATTATTTAAAATTGAAATAAATATTATTAAGCATGAGATTGCCATAGTTAAATTTGATTACCAACATATGTATAGCGATGATAATGAAATCCCTAAAAATAATAACTAGAATTGCATGCAACACGCAATAAAAATAGCATTTGTTCTATTCTTTGCAATGCAATACAAATTGCAACACCTGTTCAATTTTATCGTTTGTGCACATGTGCACAACAAAAATTGCGAGTTACAGCAACAAAAATTGCATAGTGCAAACCTAGCTTCACACACTACTTATCTGATTTGGATGGGGTTCTGCATTTATACTAATTACGAATCACTTAATGGAACAAGCCGTGCACACAACACCTTAACCTTCACTAATTCCTTCATTCCATGTAATGTATTGAATTTATCCAGTTTTATAGTTCTTAAAATAATTTTAACTAATTTTAATTAAAATACTTCATGAAATGTGCTAAATTGAAACAGATTTGAAATGAGCGATGCCAGTAGTGTCCCTTTGCCTATTGAAGACAATAGTGTTGACATTGACTCTTTCAATGTACAAGTAAGTATGAAGGTGAAAATGAAGAAGCTGTTGAAAATGGAGGTTTCTAAAGAACTTGTCTTTTTTTATACGTCTTTTAGGTCAAATGATAAACAAATGTGGTAGAATTTCAATCTCTCTTTGAGGGAATTCATCTTTGTATACATACAAAATTAGTGAAGGCTTATTTTGAAGCTTTTATGCCTAAAAAAATTGTGGAGTATCTGTATACAGGGTGTCTCAAATATAAGGCATCCTTTCTCAGAGTAACCAATGGTGCTATATAATACCCAAATTAGGCAAAATAAATAACGTAATAATTTAATTCTATGCTATTAAGGGCCTGTATTATGTAATTAAAAGCAAGTTCAAGTAAGCATCGACTCATATACATATAATACATGTTTATACTATGGATTACTCAAGAATGTTTGTTTATTTTATTTCGTATGTACAAACATCATTATGTAGATGGTATTTGACCTGAAAGAAAGTTTTTATTCTGTGCTAAATGTAGTCTTATAAAATAAATTTATCAGATTATTATTTTAAATAATTAAATATTTAATTAAATAATTATTTATTTAATTTGAATTGTCTAATAACTCAGAATCTGTGAATTCCGTCTATTTCTTCTAATATTGTAAGCTTCATATTTCATACAATCGAAACAACAATTTAAATTTATCTTCCCATCCTTTTGTCATTTTAAAGTCTTGACATTTGGTCTTTTAAAATGCTATGCAGTTTAGCATTTGATGTACATAACCTTAAAAACCAGTAGTAGTAGTCATGATGGCCTTTGCCTTGTATCTGAAGAAAAATGTCACTGAAGCCATTGAAATGATTCTTGCTGCATATGGAGAGAATACTCTAAGCCATGCCAATGGTATGCAAAATTTTGCCAAGGATATTTCAGTCTTAAAGATAAACCATGTGTAAAATGCCCTCAAATAATCGAAACAACCAAATTCCAAGGGTTGTTGTATATAAACTTTACGCAAACTGAAAAGGAACTTGCGTGCCATTTACATATGCTTACATACATGGGAAAGGTTCAGAAGGAAGGCAAATAGGTTCCACATAAAGTGTTTGAAGCTAACAAAAAGTGACAGCATGATACTTTGCGTTCAAAATTCTGGAAAAAAGATTTTTTGCACAAAATCATTACAGGTGATGGAAATCGGATTCTTTATGATAACCTTAAGCATAGAAAATCATGAGTTGACTGTGGTCAACCTTCAACATCAGCACCAAAGACTAATATCCATGCCAAAAAGGTTTTGCTCTGCATTGGGTGGGATTGGAAAGGTATGTTGTATTATGAGTTGCTACAATGGGGTAAAACAATCTTGGCAAACTACTAGCAACAACAATTGACCAATTAGAGCAATGCATTAGAAGAAAAAATGCCATTTACTAGCCAAGGAAGTTGTAAAGTGATCTTGCTTCATGACAATATCCAACCAGATGTAGTGAAAGTGACTCAGAACCATATATTTGCATTAAGCTGGGAAATTTTTCCTACACACTGTATAAACCAGATATGGCACCTTCCAATTATTATCTATTCTGGTTGCTGTAGCATCATTTAGCTGATACCCATTTTGTAAGAATTGAAGACATACAAAAATGTATTGATGACTTTATCACTTCAAAGCTTCTATCATCAATAGATTCACAGGCTCCCAAAATGGTTATCAATACAAATGGAAAATATTTTTCTAATTAATATTTTTTGTTTGTTTTTGAATAAAGATTGAATTTTACAAATAAAAGCTCAGAACTTTTTTGCTCACCTTATATACAGTTTACTCCCTCTATAACGAGAGGCTAAGGGACCAAGCGCATTATCTCATTATAAGCAAATCTAATTATTATCGAACTCACAGAAAAATTCCTTAATTACATATTTAGGTGCCATTTTATGTTATCGTGGATATGTTATCAATCAGCAATTGTTATCGATTTCTCATGGTCCTGGATATTTATATTACTTTAACATGTAAAGTTACTTGTTTATTTTCATCAAAAAGTACTGTTATTGTTATTACTTTTGAATATTTAATTCATAAATTGTATGGACATCGAATTCTAATGTTAGGTCAATATGATTAACTTATAATAATGAGAATGATTTCTAAATTAAATTCCTTGAAATTATGTATGTATACACGTGTACCTATGAACTTCTAAAAAATGTCATTGAATTTAGGTAAATCATAATAGAACTATAAAATGTAATTAATGAAAAAAATAACTTTTAAGAAATGTTTATCTTGCTTTTAAAAATCATAAATACACCGCATTTGCACATTTTAATACAAACCTGTATTATGTATCATAAATAAAATATGGATTACTTTTCAGACATGTTAGTTTCAAGGTCCCTAACTGTAATCTATATGTTTATGATTACATTTTAAATTTCACAGCTGCATCTTCAGAACGAAAGGTTAATAAAAAGAGATACTAATTTAGATTAATTATAAAATCTTTTTTGATATGTGCTACGTATACAAATGGCACAAATAAATAAAAACCGGAATAACCTCGCTACAATAGTGACCAACTCACAATTTCAGAAAAATAGGATACATTTCCTTACATGAATTAATAAACTTCAGTGTTGTTTTGTCTACATGGTGCCAAACAGAAATATGTTATACATTTCAGACAAATCTATCCACTAATGCTCAACTTGAACTTCTTGGAATATACATACATATGTATAATGTTCGACATTACGTACAAAAATTTATCGAAAAAAATATAATCTCATTCATTTTTCTTCGCTATATACCCAAATTCGGTTTATTATAGAAAGATTATTTTATAGAAATTGTAATAGGAAGTTCAGGGGACATTGAAAATTCTCCTTTATAAACAAAAACTAATTACAACCATGTTCGCTAGAGTGAGAGTCGATTGTACTATATTGCATCTATCAAAGTAGTTGCTTTTAACTTACCTTTTGAAAGATATTGTCAGGTATTAAACATGTGCATTTGTCATTCATAATATTCTGGTAATAGATTTATACAGGGTGTAAAGAAAACAATAACATTGTTATAACAGGTGGTAGAGCATAAAAGATGATATAACTGCTTTTACTATCTTCAATATTTAGCAATATATTGTAAATTAAGTTATTCACTTTGGCATTGAAATTATTTCAATCGTATTCTGTTATATAAATAATTTCCTGCAATGAGGGAAGGTTTATTGCTGGCATCTACCATTTGTTTCCTGTCATAAATTATAAAGCAACTCTACATTACTATTTATAAATTCAAAAGCAGAATCCTGTTGTATATAATTTCTACTGTTAAAACAAAATCTCCTCTTATCTGACTTTAAACCAATAATTTTAAGATTTACTTTTTGTATACAACAAAAATTATACACAATATAAAATTTAAACTGTGCGATAATTCAAACATAAATTCTAATATTGGGTACAATACCTAAATGCCCCTCTAATCTCACGATCAATTAAGAAAATTTGTCACCAACTACAACTGTGGGAAGGAGGAAATAATTAAATATTTACAGTACAGTAACATTATTTTGAACAATTTTGTTGGGAATACATTTCAATCAAAGCATTTACATAATAGATAGAAATGTATGTCACCAAAGACTGCAATGCAAAACAATAAGTTTTTGGTGTTATTAAACTTTTCGTTACATCTAATATGAAGTGCACTTTGCGATGAACACCTTGATGTTGTTAAGTAATATTAGTAGAAAATCCTTCTGCTTGATTACAAATAGAGTACCTAAACTCTTTCTATGTAACAGAATTAATACATTCTGAATGAATAATAAAATGCTTTTTTTCAATATACTGCTAAAATATTTATTACCCTCTGTAAGTGGTAAGCACTAATATTGTGTTTACTTTGGTGTTTGACCTGTTTATGAATAACAAGTTTACTGAACTTAGGGAGCTGTCAGGTTTCCTGTTTAGTAGAATTTACAATTTTATGTAATACATTTTATTAAATTATGGCTTAACCTTTAACTTTATAGAAAAATTATATTAAATGTTTTGTTGTGTATAGTAAGAACCATTTCCTGGACAACTCCTGAATAAAAATATTCATTAGTTGTTGAATTCTGCTGTGACAAAGTTTAGACCTTTACTAATTTTTTTAGGAGAATTGTTAGGTTTTGGATTATTGTTGTATAAAATTTTTTTGTCTTCCATCACCTATTATAAGAACATTCTTATTTTCTTTATACCCGATATACCTATATAAATTGCTACCAACTACGGCACTAACTTAAATCTTTTCAAAGTCATTTACTACAACTTTAATATATTTTTGTATTTTTATCTTAAAATTATAGATTTCCAAAAAGATTTCAGTGTCTAAAAATTTTACTTTCAAAGAGTTAAAACATAATCCAGAATTTTTATGCAATTTTTACTTTCTCTTGCCTATATGAATTATAGTACAGAGAAAGTATTGTTTTCGTCAGAAATTTTAGTGAAAATACACGTTTTTAGATCCTATGACTATGAAAATCATGTTTTTGAAAATTGGTCTGTGTGTATCTGTGTATATCTGTGAACACGATATTTCGAAAACAAAAAGTCATACATAAATAAAAGTTTATATTTAAGTTGGTAATCGGAAATGCCACCTTACTCTTGTCATTTTTAGGTTTTTCGTGATTTTCTCAAAGGATTTTTTTATATTTACTATATTTCTTAGCCATTTAATGCCCTTTCATATAATCTGGGTGATTTCTCAGAAAATTTTCCATAAATTAAATAACCGGAAGTATGTACTTCTACCATTAACTCTGAACAAAATATCTATGAAATTAAAAGTCCTAGCTAAATGAAAATTTATATTTAGGGTCGTAACCACCTTTGTATACAAAATCAAGAATTTTGTTACAATCGAATAACCAGGAGTACCACATTATTTTGATCATTTTTAGATATTTTACAAATTTTTCGTTTTTCTTGAAATCAGCTTCAACGATTTTTTTAAAACTTAGTATATTTCTTAACTACTTAATTCCCTTTTATATGAATTAAGCAGCTACTCTAATACATTTTTGAAAATCAAGTAACTGGAAGTACTAAAGTAATAGTTGTAAACAACATATCTCAAAAACTAACCATGCAACAGCCTATAAAAATTAAAAATTATATTTAAGTTTTCCATCTACTGCACATGAGATGGCAAGAATTTAGTTACAATCAAATGACTTAAAGTAGTACTTTATTCTTGCGATTTTTTATGATTTTCTTGAAAATGGCTATAACAATTTTTTTAAAACTTGCTAAGGTTCTTATGACTTCGATGCACTTTTACGCGAACTCTACAGTTTTTTTTGAAAAAAATGTGTTGAAGCAAGTTACAGTAATTCGGATGGGTGAATATTACAATTATCGTTACGAAAATAAATGTAAATAATATTTTAATTATTTGTGGACATTTGCATATCAATATACATAATAGAAAGTCATGTGTTGTCTCATAACAGATATTTTATGCTATCAAGGAATTTTTTCTAGAGCTGTGTAATAAATAAATGCACAAAAATGATTCGCAGTTATTGTTCATCAAAGAACTATAGATCTGATAAGCATGGAAAATTTAAAGACATGTACAATTACTACATCACTAATCTGTTAACATACACAATGCATTCTCAGTTTTCTGTATGTAAAGCTAGTGTTTGTTAATCAGTCAGTGTATTCTCATACAAATACAAACAATTACGATTTTTCAGGATGTAGTTCACATGAACATCTATTTATTCACATAAACAGAATTCGCTGCTTTGTGAATAGGCAATACAATATAATATGTTCAAGCATGGGTCATTTTCATAATCAGAATCATTAGTTTATTTTCATTGTTATATTGTCCATATCATTTGCGAGTTATGTTTACATTTGTTTTGAAACTGTTTTTAAGTGTGCATAAGAATGGCCGTATTTTGTATACAAATAAATTATTAGTATTAAAACATTTATGTTGAAAGAATTTTATAATTTATCAAATGGAATCTGTTTTGAGCCTCACCTTCACGTTAATTCATTTCTCACTTTCAAAAACTTGATTCAAATCACATGGTGGGATCGGCATTCCAAGTCAACCCTTTCAAAACTGATGTATGTAAGCAAATACTTTAAACTGTTAATATGTGCAACTTCGATTTGAAATCGGCAATGCGCTGCTGTTAGTGCCACTGTGGCCAGAGTTGATAACTACAGTTATCTAACACAGAAATCGTTTCTCGTTGATTTGATAAGTATTTAACGATATGGATTTTTAATCTGTTTTCTAAATTTCAGTTTAAAGAAATGGATTGTAGCCTGTAAGCAGCAGGACCTAGATATGCTGTTAAAGGAAAAAGAACCTGAACATTTTAATAAGAGCTATGTGGTGTGTTCAGACCACTTTGAAATGCAGTGTTTTAGAAACAAAACATTGTTAAGACAGGGGTATGTACCTACTTATTTATGCTTACACATTTATTCATTTATATATTATGTGTTACTTTTAATTGTTTTATAATATGACTATGATATTTGAATACATGTGCATTGCACTATGAAAACTATACTTAACAGAAATTTATTTAGGTAACTTTATTTAACTTGAAATATTTATCAATCATTTTGCAGCTTGTTTCCTGGATCTGTGCCAACACTTAATTTGTATAAAACTCAAAATGCCCCAAAAAGGAAAAATCGAGATGAAGTAGCAACTCAAGAGAGGTTAGTTATTTAGATATAATTTATTCTGTAATACTTATTTTAATTTTTAGCTATAAGAAGCGGAAATCAGAAGAAATACTGGCAGATAACACAAATTCCTTAACTTGTGCTGCATCAACCAACAACACATTAATAAATGACTTAATTCAAACTTTACAGGACGAAAATTTGAAATTAAAAGCATCTATTGCAATGTTAAGAAGAAAACTACAGAACAGGACCAGTGCATTACGTAAATACAAGAGACAAAATAAAAATTTAAAGCAGAAACTTCAACAATTTCAAAAACAAAGTGTGTCAAATTCGGTTGTTGGAATGAATAAAATTGGTAACCAATTTAACCAAAGTCAGCTCAGGCTAATGCAAAGACATAAAAGGGAAAGAAGCTATAAAAGTTATGACAAAGAGTTTGCTTTAGCTTTGTTCTATAGTTCGACACAGTCGTACGTACTACTCCAAAAGTTTTTCTGTCTTGCGAGCTTAAGTTCTTTACTATCCTGGCTTAACAATTTGCATGTGGGTTGTGGTATAAATAAATTGGTATTAGAGTTGTTGATAATTAAAGGAGGAAAATTTAAACCTAATGGTAAAGTAATTTCTTTGGTATTTAATGAAATGTCTTTACAGGAAAATATAAACTATGGTGCTCACAGAGATATTTTTGAAGGGTTTGAGGACTTTGGTGATGGAGGACCTAATTCTTTGAAAGTATGTAACCACACCATGGCTGTTATGATTAAAGTCTTATACATAGATTTTAAGCAAGGGTATTTTTAAGTAAGGAACCTATATCATCAAATGTTTTCAAACCTGTATTTTTAGAAACCATTACAAAAGTTCAAGAAACAGGCTTCATTGTTAAAGCTGTAGTTTGAGATTTAGGCTCCAATAATGTAAAACTACGGAGATTACTTTCTGTTACTATCACTAATCCATGCATTACATTTAATGGAGAAAAAATTTACTTGTTTTATGACTCACCACATCTGTTGAAATGTGTGTGTAATCATTTCAAAAATTATAATTTCCAATGTAAAAATGAAACTTATTTCATGGTCTCATATTGTAAATTTTTATGAGACTGATTCACAACAAATACCTAGAATGACACCGAAATTGACTAAAAAGTGCATTACTTTGCCTCCATTTAGTCCTATGAGGATGTGCTTAGTTGCAAAAGTCTTCAGTCACTCAGTGAATGTTGGTATTTTATGTCACGTTACATTAAATAAATTACCAGAAAGTGCAGCATATACAGCTAACCTTATTTGACATTTTTAATTGTGCAAAATATAATGATAAGAAATATAGAAAACCACTTTCAATAAAACATAATTACCATATTGATACATTGAATCAATTGAAAGAATATTTAAGTAATATCAATGTATTGAATAAAAGATGCATTAACCTAACATGCATTAATGGATGGGTATCAAATATTAATTCCCTGAAATTTCTGTGGGACGATTGTAAAAATAATTATGGTTTTCAATTCCTTTTTACGTGCCAATTAACCCAAGATTGCATAGAAAATTTATTTTCCATAATCAAAGCTAAGGGTGTTAACAATAACACACCTGATAGTGTGCAATTTAGGTGTAACCTACATTCTGTCATGGCCAATCAATTACTCCAACCATCAGCCGACAGCAACAGTGAAGTAGATACTTGAACTTTCTTAATACAAAAAGAGGAAATGCTTAAAAAGCCAATCAAGGTATCAATTAATAAACCTAATAAACCTGGTCAATACATGGACAATGACATGAATGTTGATAATTTTAACATTGTGGAAAAAAATTCCGAGATTAATGTATTAGGTTTGGTCTGTAGTAGATTGCTGCATGAGCGATGTAGAGATGCACTTTGTACTATCTAATGATTGTGCTCTTGAAAATACTAAAATAGAGTTAAAAAAATATGAAGACTCTTCCAGGCTCTATTTTCCGAACTATATGGCCAAGAGAGCATCTCGTGTAATAAATGAAACCTTTGAAAGGTATTTTGAGAGTTATCTCAAAGAAAGTATTAAACATCTTAAATATAAGTTAATATTAAATTGTAGCATTAAGGAAAATATAAAAGATGTATGTGTAGATTGTTGCCAGAGCTTTATAGATAAGTATTTTAATGTTTTAATAAAAGCCTATGTAAATAAAAGCAATGCTTGTAATAAGAATATTAAATTAAGAATATTGAATTAAAGGAAATAATCCACAACTATATCTGCATTTTGATTAATCTATATAAAAACTAATAATTACATTAGCAAGTAAATAACTTATGGAAAAAGTTTTAGTTATCAACTCAGGCCAACAGATGGCGCCATTTTTATGATTGCTGCCGAAACATATGGAAACTGTAAAGAGTTGCAGGTATTAACAATCTAGAGTATTTGATGTAAGTGCTGTGAAAAAATGTGTATATATTACCGAACATAGGTTATGCAGATGTATACTAACCGATCACTGACTGTAATTGATATTCTATAACATGCCAGTTTTATATACCCTACAAAGGAATCTTGGAATGCAAACAGAAAATTATTATATCACTTACGTACCAAAACATCGTGAAATTGGAAATGGCTAAGAAATACCAAATATTTATTATGATTACCTATATGGTGACCGGTTTTCTTCAAGAGATAAAAGTGATACCAGTTTACTTCCAAGATTAAACTGTACAGTGAACACATTAACCAAGTAGCCCACATATAGCAAAATATAGAGAAGATACAGGAGTTGCATTGCCAGTAGTAAATGCATTAATGATGACAATGATTTTAACAACATTTCAGGAATATAGCTTTATTCCTTTGCAATGGTGCAGTTTTTATGAAACTTGGTGTATATTATAAATATTTTGTTGGTTAAGTGTTACAGAATATTAACTGTCGGGTTATTCCATATCAAATCAACCAGGTGTTTGAACTTTGCTACCTTAGATTATAATGATTTTTTATATATTTATTGTATCTATCAAAAGAAGAAAAAATGCAGTTTTAGATTTTTTTTGACACTACATTTTTAAATTATAAATGTTTAATGATTCAAAGATCTTGCAAATTTAACTGCATTTTAAAACTTTTAAACTGCTCTAGCTTAACAGTTCAGCCCTGCCACTGGATTTAAAAAAATAATTAAT
Source organism: Phrixothrix hirtus (assembly GCA_024586415.1). Taxonomy (NCBI): domain Eukaryota; kingdom Metazoa; phylum Arthropoda; class Insecta; order Coleoptera; family Phengodidae; genus Phrixothrix; species Phrixothrix hirtus. The sequence goes on along the minus strand of JAHWXV010234423.1, from coordinate 2,426 downwards.
TGAACTGGATATCTAATTTACATGTAATCATGTAATTTTGCATTATTTTAGTAAAATAATGTGAGACATTGCATTAATACCACGTGGTTCGAGCGATATCATTCGTTTTAAGAACATATGGTGTTGCACAATATGATTCAAATGCATGACTAGATTGCTACTTACATTGGTGTTAGTTACTTAGTTTGTGATGTCCAGTGCAGTTGTGATTATCTATTTTGGCAGAAATTTTTCACCATGGATTGCTATGATAAAAGAGCAAAAAAGGTTACAGGAGCTTTGGGGCGAGATTATGTCAGATGAAGAAGATCCAGTTGAGAGTGGTAGTTCATCTACTGAGCACAAACTAAGTAATAACGATAGTGATGCCACATGTTCTTCCTTTGAAGATCCCACTCCTGCAAAGCATTCACAATTTCGCAGAGAAAGCTATGAGAAATTAAAAATTCTCGAAGTTTCCGCAGATGCTGGCACCAGTGGCATAGCTTTTGATCATCCAGGCAATCAAAGTGAAGTATGGGATCTGCAAGATAAAAATAAGGATTTTGGTAGACTGTTATTTACATATCTATTTCAGGATTGATATATCAGTGCTGCAATTGAGTCTGTTATTTCACAATTTATAGTTGACTCAGATAATACTATTACAGAAAATGATGATTATAATACAAGTTTACACTGGTTTTCAGTAAATGATGCCAATTTGAAGCATTTTTCTTTCAATGTGGATAATGCTGGCGTAAAAAGTGAATATTATGACCTTTTCGGGGAATGTCCATATACATTTTTCCAACTCTTTATTTGCATGTGATTCCACACAAATTTGTACTCCATTCTAATTTGTAGCTTGTATAAGTGCATTAACATGTATTTTCAATGGTTCTGTTAAAGTGAACGATCGTTTATAATGAAAAAAATTCTTGCAATTTCCAGGTTCCTTATAACAGAATTATACTGTATATGTTATTCTTACATACACTAGCTAAATGTGTGGGAAGTTTGAAGATGGAGAAATGATGGGCTCATAAGAAAATTTTTTTAAATATTACTAGTACACACACAATTTTCATATTAGGCAAGCTGTAATGACAATAAAGTACTGTACATATTATAAATTACTAATTGTTTACCTGGGCTTTAGCTTGATCCTTCATTACACTTTTGACAGTGGTAAATAAATTTTTCAAACTGCTTTTACAACCATTTAATTATACTGTTCATATCTATTAAACAAAACACATTAACATTAACAAGTTATTTTTAAATTTATGTTGAAACAAGTTTTAACACATTTTAGTATGCTTTTGAGGGAGCTTTGTTTCTAGTAGGGTAGATGACACTATCATCTCTTCTTTATGAGTTGTTGTTCGGGGTTCAACCTTTTCAAGAATAATTTTAATTTGGATATCAAGAATATCAAGCCTGGGCTGTGGGTAATAAAAAGGATGTTAGAGGACCTCTAGGGTGTAAAAAACTAACTTTAATTTCATCTGATTCTTTGTTTTTAGCAAGGATGCAAGCAAGCCACTAAAAGTTGTCATATTCAACTGTGATAAAACCAGACCCAATCTTTTCTAACTTTTCTGATTAATCATCTCATGCTAGAGGCTCTTCGATCATTTTTCTGAGCTTAGAGAAAAAGTTTTGTCTCCATTTGTGTTTCTAAGATAAGAATAACTACATGCAATTTGTGTGTTCCTTTTTTACTGTCTTGGTTTTGTCAAACCAAAATGTTAGTCTTTTTTTCGTTTTCATTTTATTCCTCTGTAGTACAGTATTTAAACTGAATACCTGGAATATTGTCTTTAGCAAAGTCTCTAGTAATTATTTGATCCAAATTAAAATTTAGGTGATTGTTATTTTAAAATTTTTGTCTGAATTATCAAAATATTTCATACCAGTAAGTCTATGTGGTTTAGTATATTCCTACTGCCCTCATTTCTAGGATTGTTTGTGTACTAGTATTGTTTGGAAATTGTTACCTTATGAGCTCATCATTTCACCATCTTCAAATTTTCCATACTCCTAACCAGTATACGAATAACATATACTTGCTTGAAAAAAATTGATGGTTTTTCAGATTTTCAAAAAAAAATTTTTTTTTTTAAATAAAATTAAATAATAACTAATATTAAAGGGCATAAAAAACTGAACAAAATGACATACCATTCAGTCCTTTAGGTCAAATAGATTTTGAGCTAGAGCAGTTTAAAGGATTTAAAATTAGGTCAAAAGATCCCGCACGTTTCTTATGGAAATTGGCTTTCAGTTGAATTGGCTACATTTTGAATATGTTGTAGTTTTGGTGATTCTGAATAAATGTCTCCATGGACCCAATCTCATCCTATGACTAGTATATATATATATATATATATATATATATATATATATATATATATATATATATATATATTTTTTTTTTATTT
>JAHWXV010234417.1:0-13619 GCA_024586415.1 Phrixothrix hirtus | reverse complement strand
TTAGTTTTAACTGTATTATATTGCAAGAGTCGATCTATTTATTTCAATTTGAGTTCATGTTATTTATCGTTTCAAACTGTATCTCACAGCGAGAACCATTCATTTGTGTTACTAATAAATTGATATCGATACCTAAGCATTTAATTCCGCCGTTAACCCGATTCTGCTTTGAAATCAAACCCATTACGAGACCAAGGCTCAAGTGACTTCAGTTGGCTTGAATAGCGTCCGTTGCGGGAGGATCGACCTCGTACCATCCTGGAGACTAGAATCAAGAAGGCCAAACGATTAACAATCCTACGAAGCACCCCTCGCGACTCAGAGCTACCGCTGGGAAGAACGCAAGTTTTTAAAGTTGTACTGTGTCGTTCCACAAGAGTCGAAACGTCACACCACCATTAAATTGCGTTGTACTTTTGAGTTTTAAGTGTCTAATATTGGCTTGGTCAAGATTGTTACATTCTTTATCTAATTTAAACTATTAACTAAAACTTAAAGTGTCCATGTAGCCTCAAACACGTACTATTGTTATAACCGGTTAGTAGGTAAGCTACGAGGGTTTTGTAACAAATAAATTGTCCCAGAATCCCCACAGGTTTCGGACGATGGCTAACGCTACAGCATCCCCACAATTTTCAGTCGAGCGTAATGTTATATAATACCCATAGCTTTCAGTCGTCTATTTTAAAATTTTAGATGTTATAGAATTCCCATAGATTTCAGACTATAGCGAGTGTTACAGGATCTTCGTAGCTTTCAGCCGGCTGTTTTTTAAAATTTGAAATGTCACAGAATCCCCAAAGCTTTCAGGCGATGCTTTTAAGTGTTACAGAATCCCCACAGCTTTCGGGCGATACTTTTAAGTGTTACAGAATACCCATAGCTTTCAGAATATGCTTTTAAATGTTACAGAATCTTCATAGGTTTTAGACGGATAGAAACCTATATATAAAAAATGGCGTCTTCTTTTTGACGGATGTAAGTTTAAGGTGATTAAGTTAACGGCTTTTAATCATAGAAAACGGTCTGGTTTATTTAAGATAATGGCTTTTATGATGTGGAAACTTGGGGTGGCGCGTTTCCCGCTACGTAAATGAATGACTAGTTAAAATTTAATGCTTTTAAGTGTTACAGAATCCCCACAGATTTCAGGCAGGTGAAACCGCATGTATAAAAAACGCTGTGTACTTTTTGGCAGTTGCAAGTATAGAATGATTAAGTTAATAGCATTTTGGCATAAAAAACGGTCTGGTTTATTTAAGGTGATGGATTTTATGTAAAAAGCAGTGGGAAGTTGGGGATGATGCATTTCTCGCTAAGTAAATTTAAAATTTATAGCTCTGCGGGTTGTTTTAGGATGCGTCGTGCTTTTGAAGTGTAAACTTAGAACAAATAGATATTTGAAATATCCGCGGTCAATTTTAGAATTGTACAAAGTCATTTTCAAGCTTTAATTGTAAGAAATAATACTTGATACCTGGTGAACTCGTCCCTGTGAACGCGGATATGAATCGTATCCGTAATTGTAAACAAAGAGATAGATAGTTGAAATGTCCGCGGTCAGTTTTTAGAAATGTAAAAAACAAATAGATAGGTATTTAAAAACTTAAGGTGGCCAGTTTTAGAAATAAGCAAAATAAATAGATAGATATTTGAAATCGTAAGGTAGTTAGTCGTAGAAGTTCACAAACTTATTTACAAGTTATTTTATTTATAAGCACATTCGTTTTCTTAAGTTTAGTTGTAAAAAATAAGACTCGATACCTGATTGACTCGTCCACATGGACGTTAATATGAATCGTATCCGTAATCGTAAACAAATAGATAGATATTTGAAATGTCCGCGGTCAACTTCTATAAATGTACAAAACGTTGAACTAAGACCGACATAAAATTCAACAAATCTATTTATGTGAGCATTTCCATTCTAGATATAGCCAAGACATATGTCTATGATTTTCACTACAATTTTATCATAAAGAAACTAGGTATAGAATACGTTTCTCTTCTCTACACAGATACGGAGAGTTTGATATTCAAATTTTAAGTTTTGACCTTTATGAGTTCATGAAGCAAAATCTAGAGCACTTTGATACGTCCTATTATCCCAAACCTAACGTTTTCGCGATGCCGCGGGTAGATAAGGAGGTTGTTGGTTTAATGAAGAACGAGCTTTGTTCGGCCATTTTCCTCACTTTGTAGGTCTTAAATCAAAGATGTACTCGATTAAGATTGAAAATAGGAAAGACATTAAAAAATCTAAAAGCGTAGTATCAAATGTGGTGCAAAACACCATAACGTTCGATGATTACATGTAATGTTTACGGGATGACGTAAGCTTTGTACGAGAACAGTGTACTTTTAAATCCGTATTGCATACGATTTACACAATTAAATAGAATAAAATTTCGCATCTTCGCACGACGATAAATGACGTCTACTTGTTAACGGAATCCATTCGGTAACTTCGGAATACACTGACGCTGATTGCGATCGCGATAATGTTGAGGATGAACGCGTTAACTAAATTGTTTTTGTAACGAAATGTGAGATGAAATTTTATTTTCCGTTGTAACGAGCATATCTTCCCAAATTATCGATGTAAATATAAAATTGTTAAATATTTAGCTAATTCAACGTATGCCTTTAAATACAATCGAAACTTCATTGTTAACTTTAAAAATTCAAAAAATGTTATAATTAATGATAATATAAATCGTAAACCGAGTACAAAATCAACTCGTTGATGCTAATATCAATATTTTAATATTTGACATGCTTGTGTAACAATCTCACTTTAAAGATCTTTTGAACCAAAATGAAATATGTATGTATGTAAATTTTTAGAAACTATTTGCTTGTTTCATAAAATTGTTTGATTAAGTTGAATTTGTATAATGTTAAATATTTCTTTGATTTGTATGACGATAAGTTGTAATTCGCTAACAATGTGATGAATTGTTTCAAATTTTGTATAACGTTAAATATAATTACCTAGAAATGTAGGTATAAATATTTATAATGTTCATCTATTAACTAGTAACGGGTGTTTAAACTTATGTGTTTAATAGCGAAATAAGAAATTACGCGTAATAATAGATTAGTGTAATACACAAGCAGCAACATTGTACTTAGACCTTTAAATAAATAAATAAATTCATGAAATTTACAATAAAATATTAATAATGCGTGTGGATGTTTTTTATGTAGCTATTTAGATGCGTTAACCCTAGTGCGTTTGAACACTTGCTAGACGCGCACAATCCTGCAGGATCTTGTCGAAGTTTGTAAGCGCAGGTACAATCAATTAGGGCCATTGCGACTACGCCGTGAATAAATAAGTAACCAATTAAGTTCATGTAATCAAACTATCACCACCGTTTACATTAGTTATTAAAATTAAGCAAGTAAAATTTTAAAATGTATGTGTGGGTTATTAATCAACAGGCCAATTGTTTACGTCAATAGATGCAGCGTTATTATAATTAGACAAATATTGTTAACTCTACAACTTTGTTTGGATGGTAGACAAAGTACATCTTCGAGTGATGGTTACAATATGTATTCCAATCGCTATTTCAAAAAATACGAAACGGGTATAAGACTTTGGGACCGATTTTTGGATCGCGAAATCAACATCAGTCAGTTTTTGTGCTCGCTGAAGGAAATAAATTTAGATTAGCTTTTATATAAAGAAGAGATTTATCCTTACGGCTACTCGTCAAAACTAAACTCGAATGGCTGGAAAATTACATCTTAAATGACATTTTTTTAACTCTGCTATTGTAGTTAACGTAAATGATTTGCATTAGAGAAAAAAATATGCTTCATTAATACGTTAAGAAAAGTTTGGTGAGTGAAAAATAATTTATATTTTTTAATACTACTCGAAATTTAAACTATCATGTAAACTTTAATAAGCGAACACTTCAGTAAGTATGCGCATTTATACAATATCCACCCGTAATTATCGCATCTTAAGCGTCACATAAGCAATCTAGTAAGTATACATCAAATATTTGAAATAATGGGCAATTCAGGAAATATGCGGCTTAAGCGGTCATATAAGCAATCAAATTAGCAAGTATATGTTATAATTATGTCGTAATGTCCTCCCGAATCCCAGATCGATGGTGATATCCATGCCCACCTGTACTAGCTTCTCTGCAGTCTTCCGTTTCAGTATTTTTTCAACTAGGTATACGTCCGGGTACTTAACGTGTTGTATTTCAAATTCATAAAATGCTACTAAGATTGCCTCACCGTTGTACGTTTGCGACCTGGAACAACTCCACTGACCAATTAGACGTGTATGTTTGAGAAAAAAGACCTTTGTAATTACTTATTCACGCAACGTCACCTACTTTATAACAATGACGTTTGTTAATGTTAAAAACGTGTAAATTTCGGTAAACGCGATTCAGATTGGTATTAGACGTCCAGTCCAGTTGTGCGATGTTTGGGGTTATTGTAAGTCTGCGTGACGTAAACTAGAATATTCAACCAGTTACCCTTGAAGGCTAAAGGTTTGTATAAATTTCGCTTTAAAGTTTCAATAACGCGTTTGGCTATGAACGCCTTAACCGTGCTGTAAGTGGACTAGTGATTGATTCTAAACGAGTCGATTAACGAAGCTAGTCTTCAATTGTGAAACGTTTTACCGGCGTCCGTCTGCAAATTGTTAGGTTTTCGATTACTTCCGTTTAGAAGAATAGGTTTCATAGAGGTCGCAACTTCGCTGCCATCTTTCAACTTCAACGCGTACGTCTATACAAATTTCGAAAAACAATCAAACACAACTAAAATGTATCTGTGATCCTTGTTCACCTTAGCGTAAGCTTGAATTCGGCTAAATCTGATTGCCAAAGATTGTCGTAGTGCTTTATGATTGTTCTACGCCTTGGAAATATTTTTCTAACTGGCTGATGTATCTCGTTGACTGCCTCCTTCTTGTGTATTTTTTACGTATGCGATTGAGACTAATTGCTTACGAGTTGTGAATACGCATATAAATGGCGATTGTATTTATTCAATTATTGTTATGCCGTTATTTCATTGCAACTGAAACCTATTTTAAAACTGCGTTCACTCACTCAATCATTCGCTATTGCTTTATATTGTAAAGTTTCCTTAGATAAATGCATCATGGACATCTTTAACTGTCAAGTCCATATACCTTTGCATTTCACTTCTCGCGTTAAATAAAAGTTTAACCGTATCGATTTTTATAGTGGCGTGCGTTTTAAGCCATCTCGAACACAATACCCTTACGCAAAGTAGAAAAGTTGGCATTAATTTGATGAATACTAGAGTTCAACTCGCCATGTAATTTATTGACGAGCGCGCCTGGATAGCTTTTTGACTTTTCTCGGTTATCAGTAATGCGCTGAAGTAAATTTTTTACGTGTCAGCTTGTCCCTAGGTTAAATCTTTTTAATCGCTTCGGTGTAGATTTTTGCGTCTACAACGCACTCATACGTGTAAGTGATATTGCATTTAGCGTGGTCTTCTATTAACTTTCGGCTCTTGGCACGAAGAAGATTGAACTCTTTATTAGTGAATTTCCGGAGTTCAGAGATCCTATTGCGACTGAAGGTGGTAAGAGATCACTCTAAATGTCGATAAACTTCCTCGTACTCGAGTTGTAGGTCCGAAATTGCTTTCTTCGCCGTCTCAACTTCGCGTACTTTATTTGCGGCGTCCGTGTCTCGAGTTGGTGATTGAACATTAGTTAGATTTTTATTTCCAATATCGAAATCTCCCTCTTTGGTAAGTTTAAAGCCTATTCCGGACTCGCCCTTTAGCAAAATTCTATTTGACTGCCTTCGCACCCGTCCAAAGTTATCAATATTCATCATGGTACTGTGCACTGTTTACCGTTTCCGGTCGCTTTTGTTCATTTAAAAAGCTATTGGTCTCGAGCGTTTCAGTGTAATCCGCTTCGGCTAGTTCTTCCAATATCGAAATTATTTTGTTATCGTGTCCTAAGTGCCCGGACAACTTCTCGGCCTATAGAACATGCAGCTCGGCAATTAATTTGTGAACGGTTTTCCAGTACCTGTACTCGACCCGCATGTTCCCGTTAACTTTCTTGAAAAGCCAGTTTATACCACCGTTGTCGCCATTCTTTTTCTGAAGCACCTTAGGCCCCTTTCTTATCGCACCGGTTGAGGCCACAGGACCGCTTCCCACCTCATTAGAATAGCGAGCTGCGGGAGCACATGAAATATCAACCTTTCGCATCTCATAGAATTTATGTCTGGCCTGTAAAACGCCTGAAGGTGGTGTAACCCTTGGCGGCATAACCTCCGTTGTTCTTCTTCTCATATCATCTGTAGGTTTAGGTATTTGCGACATCGCATGTAATGATCTGTTTAGAGATTCTCTCAACGATGATAGGGTTGATATCAATCCCGAGGAAGATAATGAAGCTGAGTTGTCTCACGTTAAAGTTAACGAGAACGGCGTAGGCGAAACGAGTTGTAGAGGATAAGGTTGATGAGGATACGTTTGTTTGCGATTACGTAGGTGTTTGCTCTACGAAAGGCACAAAGCATTTGAGCGAAGTACTTCCGTTCACTTGAATATTACTAAACTTTAAACCCATCTTCCTTACTGGTTCCGCAATTCCAAGTGTAACAAAAACTTTTCGGTTCCAAAACCTTTAGCTTCACCTGTATGATCAAGGGTAGTTATTTTAATGTTGGTTATAAGGTTAGTGTTCATCTCCAAATAGGTAGGATTAGTGAGCGTCTTGTTTGATCTAAACCCTGGAGGCACAGAAATGTCAGCCTCGTACAGAGTCCTCACCCGTTTGCCGTTTCTATAGGATCCCGGTATTATGTTGCAATCTAAGTGAATATTCGTATTCTTTAAAATTTTCACGTCCATATCGGAATATTGTTCCACGTTAGCTTCGAGAATCTTGGAACTAAAACCCAACATTCGCCCTATGCTTCCGGCCTTTGTGAAATCAACGTTAAATTTACTTCCTATAATGCATTGCGACGTGCTTTTATTCGGTAACAAGTAAAAAATTGCTTTATTATAATCTTTGTTGATGCTACCGTTACCTTCACCGTCTTCATCGGGTAAAGTAAGATATAGTTTGATAAACTCTTTTTGCAAGTAACCGCTTATTTCGGTAATTTCATAATGTACGTGCTTAATCTTAATCGGTTCGGTCTTACTAGCAGCTGAACATTTAGGATGACTATAGAAAATGAAATTGTTTTCTTTAGTGATGTTGCTAATCAAATTACATCAGTAGAAGCCAATCAGCGCCAAAACATATTTTCGTTGCGGATCCAATTCGACCGGCGGATATGTATAATATCTGGTCACGTTCCTAACACCTTTGAGGCTAAATATAATAGACATTTTCACCAGGCCGGCTCGAGTCTCTCGTACAATTTCACATTATTATATAAAAAGTTAAGACGAAGATGATCTCACGTGTAAGTGTTAAAGTTCTGTTCTCTTTTGTAATTGTAGTAGACGTCACAACTCGTAAGTTAAAGTTCCCTAGTCACCTTTAGATTTCTAAAACTTTCATAGTAAAGCACTTTAATTCCTCGTTTGACGTAACAATCCAGTAACCATCCACATCGTCTTTACCCTCCAAATTTACAATCTCCGACTCGTTTACGTGTGGTTTCTTGGTTAAATCGTCGCGCATGAAAACACCTCTAAAGTACAGCACGTTCGAGGCATATTTTCGAAAGTCAATGTTGGTTAAGGCGCGACGAGGTAATTTTACCGGCTTACTGAATTACTCATAATGCATCAGATACAAAGCGCTATCTGACTTGTACGGCTTCAAATAAAGCCGGAATCCTTTCTTTCCTATAACGATAGCTTCTATCATTCTATTATATCTCCGGCTTCCTCCTGAAAATTTGTTACAACCTTCAAATCGTTGATCGCATTAGAATGCCTGGATCTCGACCACTTAACGCCCCGAGCGCCGAAAGTCCCGCAAATAGTGGAATTAGCGGTATGATTCCGCCCGTTTTAGGGAAAGGTACAATCGAAGGCATCTGCATCTTTTGTCTTTCGCCGGATTCCTTAATTATGGCTTGAACGATATTCAGAGCCGTTTTTATCAAACTTCCAACGCTTCTAACTATACGCGGACCTCTTCAATTAAACTTAACTCTTATCTTGTCAAGGAGATTAGGTTTAAATTCGTCCGAGAGGCTTCGGTTTCTTCGTAGAAAATGAAATACCACTACTGCGTTTCTTAGTTAGACGTTTCTTGCATTGATCCCGTCTACCTCGTTGGTTACAACTTCTCACACCAATACCTAATTTACATTTCACTTTTATGCTTCCAGCTACGGAGATTGCGACTATTTTTCTACCTAAAGAAGCGTCTTTTGATTTCACTCTCTTCCAAGCCTCCTCTTGTAGCACCAAGTCCGCCAGGTGACGAGTGTTTAAATTGTTGCAATGTTGTGATCTTTACACGACTTATCGAGTAAATTTACAACTGGGTCTTGTCTCTTTAATCTAGCTTCAAGCGTTGTATCCGGATCCTAATAGCTATATCCGGAAACATGTAGTTCAACGGGTAACTTGTTGTCGATTTTAATTAATTGAGTTATTTATAGGTATTGAAATCGGATACCTACACGTACGTAAACAAGGATACAATCGTGAGTTTTAAACAGTGCTCATCTTCGAAACGTTTTCTCTAACACGCAAGATATTGTACCTTCAACGCGTCTTATTCTAGTGCGAAATCGCAATCCGTCTGCGGCCATCATTCTCCAACAGTAGCTATTTCTCGCTGTGGTAACACATTCAAGGCCGCACGCACGCACGCTCTACGAAACGATCCTTCAGAAAGATTAAACATTAATCATTAAAGATTAACCTTTAATCTTTCACCTATAAAGATCGAAGATGCAAGATGTACGTTTAAAAGTTTATTTTTCTATTTAACATAATGCATACATACATACAGATACAAACATAAAGTTACTTTCGCTTCATATCAACAATTTTTATTTTCTGGTTTCTACATAGTAATAAGTTATCAATCATTTCATTTTTTACATTCGAAAATATTTTTACATTATAAAATCTAATTTTTACATCGTCATGAATATTGTCATTGAGAATTTTAAGGTAAGAGTGCTCGCGAAAGCTGACAAATTCTAACGACGTTACATTTTGCGGCGTATGATGACTGTATTCGATAAATTCATAAGTGAATTGCAGAAAGCCGTGCTCCAAACCAATTAATTTATTAACAAGTAGTGATATTTCGCTCGGTTCGGCATTGTAAGCGACAGCTTCGGTCCAGTTATGCGAAACAAAAGGATCTATTAAGTATCTTTGAATGTACGGAGCCAATTACACTTTCCCAACAACTTTAAGTTCGTATCTTATTAGCGATTTCAATTCAAATAATTTTCGGCATTCTCTAACGGCCACCTTCACTTCCAACTGTTGTAACGTGGCTGCTCGAAGGGTTAATTATGTATAACGTAGTTGATTTAACAGTGTTACAATTGCCACGGGTATAGCTCTTAAAGTCGGAATACGGGTCAGTACTGTTTGCTGGACAGTCAGAAACTATCTACCTGAAACTTATATTATTTATGTACATGATAAAATTATTTACAAAAGTTTCTCTCCAGTGTGAATGGGAGCTCTCCAACTCTAGTTGTTTATGGTTGTTTATTACCTTTAATTTTGCACGTACGGTATACACTTAAGTGTCATGGCTCTTGTAATTTTGCTCATTAACACAATTATTTTTAACTAATTCGTATTTTGCTGTTATATACTTACAGGTGATATTTGCTTTATGTTTCGGATTAGGTGCACACCTCTATAAAATGCTATTTTTATTTTATTCAGTGGTATTTGAATTGTACTTTAATTAATGTGAACTATTTATAATTATTTTATTCTGAACAATTGTATGCATATTCGTTTCAAACTGTACCTGTATTTTATTTTGATATTTATTTATCCATTTAATTTTGAAACTATTTACATGTACTACGTTTATATTACATTTGTTACATAATCCTTTATTAATTGACATTATAATAATATACTCAGAAATAACGCTGTGTAATTAGACAGTTATCTATTTAACAAAACAAAATAAACTCTACGTAATTTGAATTGTATTTTAGCTGTGAACCTTTTTAAGTTAGTTATCAGCCGTTCTTCTTATAATCACTGAACTTATATATCGTGATAATGGACTATTTTACTATTATATATCCTCAATATGTTCGATTTTCGACGTTTAGATCTCAAAATGTCGCTTGCTTGTGTTATGTTGACAGCGGTAATTTGAAAGATGTTTCTAAGTTCATTTAACGCGTGTGAAAATGAATTTAGGTAATTAACGTTTGATGCCAAATTATTTGTAATTGACGTAGGTTATCAAAGGATTCTGGTACGACGGGTGCCTCTGGGCCACGCTAATACGAAGCGCGAAAGATCAAGCCAGGGGATGATCTCTCTTCAACTATGCGGAAGGCCCCAAGATGCCTTCCAACACCTAGGCGAGTGTCTTTATAAATAATCTCTAATCAAACGGAATTGCGTCTTTCTGGTTTATTAATTGAATTCAAAAATCTAAAATGCAAGTAACGACCTTTGAGATCCCTTAGACAAATGCCGCAAATTGCTTACAGAGCGTGCCGTTCCTTTTAATTGCTGGAAAGGCATGGCCTGTATTATATGCAAGTTTACGCTGTATTAAATTTAAAGTGTGAAATATAACTTAAATATTACGGATTAATTAGTGCAAAATACCAATATTTAGTTTATATAGGTTTTATTTACCACTAGCTTATGGGGTGAATTATAACCTACAATTCTCGATTAGATTATTTAAGTCAAGTTCAAAGGAATGCATTAAATTCTCAGGTGAGATGTTCTCCAAGAAAACTTTGCAAATACTCTGAATTTCAATTGTAAAACGCCATAACCATTTCATATGAAATGGTTATCTGTAACTTCAAGGAGAAACAACTTTCTACTTACTTGAGTCCCTTAATCTTTAAGTAGGCGCGTGGCGCCTACGAGGCATCAGACCAAATTTAATTAACTTTAACTTTTAAAAGCAATGCTTTTGTGCACTGAAACATATATGTATTCCTTAATTACACCTTTTAAAATTTATAGTCGTACTGGTTTTGGTTTTAGCTTATATTCGTTACTTAACTATAATAGATCGAGTGCGCTTGGGAGCCTTATAGGCGCCACGCGACTACTTACGTTAGAAAATGCAGATTTGTGTATTCGGAACTCGATAGTGTTAATTTTATTATTTTACCGTAAATAAACGATAAAAATTAATTTATCGTTGTAGAGACTATTATGCCATTTTATGATATAAATACGGTTATCATCAATAAAATACATACTTTAATTTAGTTGTGTTTTACTGTATAATATAAATAACCTCTTTTATTGCCTAATAAATCAGAAGAGCCGATATTGTTTGTGTAGTTTCTGCATTTTTTCGAACGGTTTATAACTACATTATTTTTAAAGTAATTTACACTCGTTTTTAAAAAGTTTATAGTCTTCTCAATTTTGCTGAACTTTTAGAATTGCTGATTTAAAATCTTGTTTGTGTACTAGCTCATCCAATATTAGTAAATTTTTTTTAATTTTTAAACAATAATATTTGTTTTAGATAATTAGTTTAAAATAAAGTGGTTTATTTAATGATATTTTATTGAAATGTATTATTTTAACAATGGTGCTTTAGAGGCGCTACGCGACCACTTACATTTGCAATATCATGAAAGGTTAATAAAAACTTTTTATAGCTAACTGACATATCATTAGGAGCACAAATAAATTTACTTGAAGCAGTAATAAACATTGTCAGGAGAACTGCTTTCATTCGTTAATAATTGCTATAAATATCCGTACATGTGTAAATGCATGAATTATCAAAAATAAAAATTATACATCTTACAGCGGCTAAAATTTTGAATTAATTATAAAATAAAAATGTTACATATTAATTAGTATAACGTAATTAAATCGATTTAAACAATGTAAAAATTTCATGCATAGCTAAAACCAACGTGTATTTATCTTATCTATCATAAACAGGCATACTATTTATATATAAAGTTCAATTTCCTTGACCCAAATAAGTACCGTTTTATTGTTTAAGGTCAAAACTCTCGATCCGTAAGATTAAATAATTTGCTAAAAGCTGGTTAATTATAAAAATAAAAATTAAATGAAATACACATAGGATGTTTCATTAGATTTAAGTTAAAGAAACGATTTTAAGTGATTTCAATAAATACAGTTAATGTAGCTACGCCTTATCACGTTTGTACTGAAATTTATAATCTAAATTTAGACAAAGGAAAACTTGAGGCAGTAGCGTATTAAACTGTTTAACGCTCCAATTTGCCGCAATCAAGCACTGTAGAGGTTTTATTCCGCCCACTCCTACAAATAAAAACATATTATCGACTAACTTAGTCGTGTAGCCCTGAATAGAAACAATTTCGCAGTTAAGATATCCTATTGCCGCAAACTGTCTGTTTAACACAGAGTCTATATATGTTTCACGGCTAAGAAGAAACCGGAACTCGTTCCTCAAAATTTCAATAACCCATTTGCGTCCACAGCCAACGCAACTAAAACGTACTACTATCGCCAAGTCGTAAAACACGCAAAGTCTAACTACGATGTATTTTTGATGCGTAATAACACAACTTTCCCGCTCGCCACCGGTTAAAATAGAACGGTTTGAATTAATTAGCCGTTTTATAGCAGCATTGCTCTGCATTTCCATCAGTTTGCCGTCAATTATATCAAACTGGCTCATCTCATCACCTGTGGGTTGAAAGGGTGATCTCGGACGTTGGTTTTCTGACATTTTTCTATCTTTAGGGTTCAAATAAGCAACCGTGCTTTATTTACGTAACTCTTCGGTCGTTATCGGCGAACATTCACTTGAAAGTTCAAGCAGTAGTTCTTCTAAAGTGTCCAGATCTTGCGTTTTATCCTTTGTTTGCACCGAAATTTTTTTAATTATAACGTCCCCGTAGCAACTATAACAGTCCACACCTTCTTTTCCTTCTACAAAAGGCACAGAGGAACTTAGCTCTCGCATTCCATTTCATAATACTTCTAAACATTGTTAAAATTTGCAATTTTTAAATTTACAATTTGCACAAGTTTTTACTCTAACACTGACTCGCCAACAACAACTCTGCTTGTGATTCAATTTTTTAATTAAGCAACACCCCGTAAACTACTTTATATCCTTCCCATTCTCCATACCTCACCTCATGATTATTTAAACGCCTGCGTATACACAAACAAATTCAATCTTTCTACAACTGACCACCTTATGATTTCAAATATCTATCTGTTTTGTACATTTCTAAAATTAACCGGGGACATTTCAAATATATATTTGTTTACATTTACAAATACGGTTGATAACAAAGTCCACGGGGATGAGTTCATCAGGTGTCGGGTCTTATTTTTTATAATTAAAGCTTGCAAACGGCTTTGTACATTTCTCAAACTGACCGCGGGCATTTCGTATATATATATATATATATATATATATATATATATATATATATATATATATTTGTTTT
>JAHWXV010234393.1:0-11197 GCA_024586415.1 Phrixothrix hirtus | reverse complement strand
TTATTTGATACGTAACATGTCATATTAATAAATAATTACCACAAATAAACTGATAGAAAAACACCACAAATAACTGATAAAGACAAGTCCTAGTAACCGCGATACAGATAATACATTGGTTGTCATGTCTGAAGTATTTATCGTATTTGTCTTAACAGCAAGTAAACATTTCCGCATCATTATTATCGGTTAGATGTGCTGCGTTCCCGTGGAAAAGTTTATATTATTCTTAGAGAAGGAGGTTTTCGACTGTGGACACCATGTTCACTACGAAACCGACTACTAGGTTTTATGTTAGGTGTCGCGTTCATCTCCAGGACGATGGAATAAAAAAGATTTTAAAAAATGGAGCGTTCTACACCCGCCTATTATTGTTCAATAAGGGAAACGTAAATTACTATTAAGATGTTGCCGAGAAGAAATTAATATTCCTTGAAATATAGAAACAGTCACTTTGTTTTATAATGCCCTTGTACCACATAGATTTCAAAAACGTCGAAAATACGACTGTACAAATGGTCAATAGATAACAGTTTCGCATAAATCGAGTTTTACAAGGGTACAAAAATGACCTTTAAATTTCAATCGAATCGCGTTTCGTATAAAACATTAAATTATTTCTAAATATTAGCCTCCCAGTGGCGTAACAAAGATTTGGGAAATTAAGAAATGTTAAAGACGCCATCTAATTAACTTAATACCTAATTTTTAATATGTAATTATGAGATAGATAAAAAATAAAGGAAACAACGGAGTGTTTCATAAGAACGTGACTCATCTCCCTAAGAAGAAGATAGAAATCAGAGATTTTTCGTTCAAAATAATAAATTTCGTAACTCTAAATGCTTGAACTGCCAAAATGTCCCAAGAAAGAGAATTATGGCTGGAAACATCCATTCGATTGTAGCCGTCAATAACCAACAGTACAAAATGTATGAAGAGATTAGCGTTATGCTACATTATTTGTAGCGCACTGTTGTGATGACAAGGGAAAGGAAAATAACACCTATAAGAGATATACAGGGTGTGGCAGCATAACTTCCTGTTTTCAAAACTTAATAAAACCCATTGCATGAATCAGAAAATTTTTATGTCTTTTTTATAATGTAGGCGCATACCTAAAGTTTTGTTTTACATTATTTTGAAGATCAAATCAGGTAGGTGGCGTCCCCCATTCTTCATACACTGAGTAAACCGCATAGCAGGCGTTATGTGGGAAATTTCTTCTTGGATGTTGGTCTTCAAATCTTGTAGGGTACTTGGACGGTTCACATAAGCACGAGATTTCAAAAAACCCCATAGAAAAAATCTTCGACTACGAGAAGACCTCACACGCGTTCCTCCGAGACTGGAAGTCACGTTCAGAAAGTTCCTGTACAATCGCCATCTTGTAAGAATGGAAATGAAGATCATCATGAAGAATTCTCCTCAGAGAACGATCGGAAAGTCCAAGGGCAGACGCATATTTGCGCGCAGAACGCCTCAATGTTCTTAGGTGATCTAATGGGCCGAGGGACTCCAGTTCTTCGTCTTGTCACACTTGTAGTTTGTCTGAACGTAGTGACCCACGTAACACTGGGGCTACCGGGGCTATATTATAGCGATTACGAAAGGCGCGCTGGGTTGAGATCACAGAACATTCGCTCGAAAAGTAGGCCTCAACACCAAAAGCACGCTCCCCACTGTTCCAACGCATGATGGCGATTGAACTGTGTCGGGACACAACTTTATAGTCCCGCCTCTCGAACGAGGCCATTAGCGCTCCGCTACCTCATCAACCGGCTGAATGGCACGCATTTTAAAAAAAGAAGTTATGCTGCCGCACTCTGTATAAAGACAAAAACGTCATTACAATCAGAATAAATGTTTAGGCTTGAAAATAACTATAATTATAAGAATAGAAATTCTGGAGTAGACTGATCGTTATCAAGCAAGATGTCAGCTAACAATTTAAATGACTAACTGTTCGTAGTCAGTTTTCAAAGAAGTTAGATGTAGATGAGTTGACTGTGTATAATAGATGTCACTCGCTTAACTTATGCCCCAAAAACCTTGACGTCAGGAAGGAACGAATTAAGTAAAGTCAGTTCAAACGGAAATCAGGAAGTGGCAAAATTTGGAAACTAAGGTCCAAAGCCAATAAGTTCCAAAGTGGACGCATATCTGTGTTGACTGTAACTTATATATTTAAACAATAATTGTAGTTATAGTAGATTGATTAGTTTTCCCCGTACCTCTTGAATTAGACCACATTCAAGAGCCGGAGAAGTTATCTGTTTTGTGTATGTTAAATAAGCCATTTCTTTAGCAATATATAAATAGTATTAACCAACTAGACTTTCATTTTGAACCTAGAATAAGTTAACAGTTATTACCTTGTATTTCAGGGGATATGTGTTAGTTCTGGTACCACCCCTTTTGCTACGATCTTAATTTATATTATATTTGGGGCCCTGATAAGATCAACTCCGGAACAACCCAGTTATAGGCCACGGGACCGTTTTTTCCTGTTCCAAGAGACAGTTCTATTCAGAATATGGCCACCAGGAGCAGTGGCGCACCCCCTATATATCAAATTTTTATACGCTTTTCCAGCGTATTCCTTAGAGCGCGGACGTGCTAGTGCAATTCAGCAGGGACCCTCCCTCCTCCGAAAAGCTAGCGGGACGTCAGCATCGTTGTAGAGCGTAACGCCAAACGCGCATATGATAACATTTACGCTTTTTTCTATGAACGGAACGAATAGGGCTATACAGCATTTTTGTAAATGTGACATCTTATTTAATTCACTTAGTATCGTAATTAAATTTAGGGATAATTCTTGTAAAAAGGGGCTTAAAGATTTACCAGAGACTTCCTTAGGTACAATCAGAGTTCCTGTAATTCTTGCTTAAGATAATGGTTATTTCAACCAACTTCATCTTTGTTGAATTCTGATAAGATCGTCTAACGCGATATTAACGTAAAGCGGTTAAAATCATTATTTACAAGTGTACCTACAGAACTTCTAGTCAAAAACATAGTTATGGCATCTTTAAGAATAGTTTAGATTTATAATCTTTAAATTTCAATGTTACCTGCACTAATAGAACTTTTACAAACTTCATGTCCATTTTAATTATCGTACAGGTAATATTTGCACTAAGATATAATTTTAAAAGTTGTTTTGCGTAGATCGCAATCATCTTAAACCAACCCATTTAGGTATGTTATATATTTTGAGAGTTATCTAGGCGCATTGATCGTCCTAATTTTATTTATTTTTATTTGTTTACACTTACTACGAGGAGGTATCCGAATGTTCCGAGACTGATACGTTAAACATTCCAAAACTCGCCCTTATGCTACACTGTTGCCGTCACCGCAAGTACACATCAATTCCAGCGTTTTTCCCACTGTTCAAAGATTTTCTAGAAGTCTGCTTCTGTGAACGAGTCAAGCACTGTTTACGATTCTGCTTGAATGTCTTCAATTGTATAAAATCGTCGGTCTGTCAATTGCAGTTTCATTTTCAGGAAGAGACCGAAGTCGCACGGTGCCAAATTAGGAGAATATGGTAGGTGGGGAACTTAGAATTAACTGTTACACCTGGTGGCACGAGTTCTCGGCGCACAATGCCCTTTATGTCAAAAAAATACGATAAGCATGCTCGGGACACTGATTTTCACTTGCTCGCATTTCTTCGGTCTTGGTGAACTGGAATACTTCCACTGACTCGACAATTGCTTAGTTTCTGTATCGTACCCATAAATCCAACTTTGATCACCTGTTATGACTCTAGACAAAAAGTTAGCATTATAGGAATCAAGTCGATTCAGCTCAGCGCATGCATCAATTTGTTGCTGCTTTTGATCAATTTTCAAAAATCTTGGAACAAATTTTGCGGCGATGCGGGGATTTCACAGTTCCTCGCTCAAAATGCGCTGGAACGTTCCATAGCCTAATCTAAATTTAGCAGCAATCTTTTCAGTAGTCTGTCCACGATCTTCTCGAACACATTGATGAATTACTGCGATGTTTTCTGGCGTGGTGGACGTCGAAGGTTTTCCTCCATTCTACCCGCTTTGAACCGCGTATGCTATTCAAAAACTTGTGTTTGGCTTAACGAAGCTAACCAAACGCAGCAGCTGCTACTTAACTGAACAAGTTTAAACTTCTCACGCATATTTATGACAACTGTGGTTACTACTTCCTATAGGCGTGCACCAGTACTATTTTACATTTGCCTTATACAGGCATAGCCTGGGAACATTTGGATACCACCTCGTATGTTAGGGACATGAATTATAGCTCGTAACTTAGTAGTGATTTTATTGTTATTAGGTAAAAAAGTTGATTTAACGATGTTAGCTTTAATCTAGGAAAAGCACAGTAATTAATACTTGTATGTCAAACTGCCCAAAAGGAAACTTTCTTTCAGAATCAAATACCTGTGAAAATTGTTATTTAATTTTCACCTTAAGCGTTTGTTTAGTATTCGTACCGGAATAAATCATTTATTTCTTTTTGCCTGAGAATTTTGTTTACTTAGCGTAAATACTATTTCTTACAGGAAACTACGAGTGACTTACGAAAAGTTTAGTTCATAATTGTTCCTTTTAAACGTCATTTAGAGTTTATAGCTTATATTTTAATCGATTTACGCGACCAAGCAACCGTCAAAACCTTCTTGTATACTGAGTGTTCGATACATACCGAGTGTCCGACTACTGAAAATTTTAATTATAGTTTATGTACATTTTCTTTGGGCATTTTGAGCACGCTTATCATTAGTTTTACACCCTTCCCATCGTCCTGGGTGCACTATAAATTCAGCTTGACGGTAAAATAAATAGAACATCGAAGTATCATAGTAGGTAACGCAGACGACGTGGCGCTCTGAAAGCAGCTTTTTTTCCTTTCTTAACGATGTCAAACCTTACATTTAACCCATGGTCTACGACAGATAGTAAGCCGGCCGGACAACTTTATTTAAACCTTGTTCATGCCGTTATTTTGACTATTATTTTACCATGCATGCAATGTAGTCAATAGGCATGTAACATTGTACCAAAGAATATTAATTGTTGTTTTTTTTGTACAGCTTTTAAAGTATTTACTTTAGTGTTTCTATCCGACTTCACAAAATAAGAAATAAATCTTGGGCTCACTTAGATCTCGAAACTTATGTTCGCTAAAAGTTTCTAAATGCATAAGTAATCATATATAAACCAGATTTCCGGATTCGTCCTTGACTAAATATATTTTATATTGAATTTTATATATAAGTGCATACGCAGTTTGATTTATGAAATTAAAATAGATTTAACATTAATATAGGTCTCATTAATAAGTCAGGATTTATTAAAAATAAATTAAATGAACATTGAAAACTAAATGAGACTAAATAAGAGCCCTTAATCTAGTCATGAAAAAGATAATTTAAACGCTCAAATATAATTTATTAGCTAGTGGCACGTATTCTAACCTTATGTGGTATATTGTATATTATCGTAGCGTTATAAAGTTTCTGACAATAAAGCCCAATTCGTGAAGGAATTGCTAGCATGCTATGTAATAAAATATTGATCAAAATAATTTAGATGGAGTTTGTGAATCCATCAAAGACGATTACCAGAAGTGGAGTAACAAATAACGAAATGACTGTAAAAATCGAAGACATGTTCGTTAAGGATCTTTTAATGACGGTTTGCACCATAAGAATGTCATTGGCAATATCTGAACCCAGGGTGGTAATCACCTAGACAGCAATTTGAACATAAATGTCGGCTAGGCGGGTTCTATGATTTTTGACACTTTATAAAAAAAATCTGTTTAGGCTGAACATTTGAGCACTTTGGAAAAGGATTCTAACTCTTCGGTACACACTATAATAGCGAACGAGACTTGAATGCGTTTCTAAGACAAAATCAGGATCCAAGATCGAAAGCAGAGATTATTGTTTTGTGGACGGTTCTTACGTCCGTGTCGCTGACCTAGGCTTCAAGTTCATTTACTTTTTACAGACGATTTATATATTTCAACGAATGTTTCGCCAAGTACACTTTGTCGTTCAAGTGTATATCGACCTCTTAGGAATTATAAAGCAACAGGCGCCTCACTAGCTCTACACTTTTTTTTTTACAGGAACTTTGTGATTCAGGTTTCGTTTTCTAACATTAACGACAAGAAGTCAACGTATCATATCAACATCACCTATTTACGACCTCTCCTACCCTACCGCATCGCTCCTGAGCTAGAATACGTGGCAATGTGTTGCCTACCTACTTGCGTTTACTTATCGCAGTCGTATCTAATTGCGGTAACCAATCCTACTCCCACTTGTGCATAAAACCTCCGTCGCACATTTACATAAACGTAACCTAACGTGCACCTAATTATTCCCCTTATCATGGTTTCTTCACCTGATATAAAATTAATTTAAATTATTTAAAATACCTGTTACCATAATCAACTCTAATAACACCTGCCTGAAATAAATTGAAATCCCTAGCTACAATAAAATTTATAAACATTCAATCAAAATTAACTGATATTTATTTCAATCAAAATTATTCATTCATTAAAAATTTCCAATTGTGGATAATTACTTTAGCGTATAATGTTCAATCCTTTTTACTGTTGGATCGTTATGTAACCTACTATGTATTATTAAAATCTTAGTTTAGTTACATTAGTTTAAAACAATTAAATTAGTTGTAGAAGATAGAAACATCAATTGAAATCTTTAATTCAACAGAAAAACCAATCTGTATTTTACACACATGCAATAACAATAAAATAAATGTTCAATATTAAAATATGCTAAAGAAATTAGTTTGGACCGAGCTTTGTATATGTTCATGTATTGCTGGTAAAGCGGTTCTCTTCCTTCACTTGGAATATGATATATCACGATCGGAGTCTTATTGTTGGCTAGATCAAGGTTTCCTGGAACATATCACATTTTGTTTTATAAAACATTTGTTAAATTGAATTTATTTAAAGCTGTAAACGTTTCTAGTGCACTAAACTAATAAATAATTGACAATAATAAATTAATTGTTTATACTTTGTTTCATGTATAAACTTGTTTATGTCTCAAGGTCCTATATTTCGAAAACTTTCACTAATTTTAGTCTTGCAACTGGCCGCCATTACACTTGAAGGTATTTTACTTTTTGTTTAAATTATTTGAATTTGAATTTTTAATTTTATTCTAGTTTTCACTTCTATTTTTACATTAACTGTGCATTTTCTTCACGTCGATTTTAATTAAGGAAGTAGAAATTATATATTTTGCTTTGTTTCATAGGTAAATACGTTAACTTCTGATTAATTAATTTGTTCACTGACATTTCTTTATATTTATCGTAGATTATTTTTATTTATGCTCAAGTACTTTAATTTTATTTCATTTAACTTTTAATACTTTGTCGTAGAATTATATTGTATTTTAAACTTTTTATTTTATTGTAGTGAAAATTGTTTATCTTTTATCAAATTTACAAGAAAATGTACAATTATTTATTTGAGTAGCAACACCCCCTCTAGGTTGCTCGTTGTATACTGATTTTGATGTAAAAATTAGAAAAAATGCTTGCGAAAACACTGATGTTGCTTTTTTGAACCAAAGAAATCTGTAATATTGGGCCTACCCTTGACACTGTAGATTTAATAATGGAATCAACACCTTTTAATTAATCAAGAGTTTCATTTGAACTTCCCTTCAAATTATCAATTATTATTTTCAGGGTTATAATTTTCATGTGGTTCTAGATTTAGCTGAATCTTTCGAAGTTTTACATTGATGTGAAAAATTTTTACTAAAGAACTGGAAAATGGTATCAAAACGTTCCTTATATGTTCATAATCATTAAAATTACTTTATTTTCCTACTCGCATAATACCAATTTAACTTGTACACTTTACTTTGTTGAAACAACCTTTTTACGTGTTATTGTCCTTTTGTTAACTTTGTATTTACTTTGTACATTACTTGTTTATTTATCTGTACGCGAACAAAATTAATGAAACAAACCAATTCACTTGATATTGGTATTTAACCTACAAACTACACTTATTTGAATTTTTTAGGGATGGGCTTAATGATACTAAATTTAAGATTTGCCGTTAGTAATTTTCCCATTTTGTCTATTTATAATGAACCTCAAGTGAATTTAGGATTTGACATTCGATAAATGCTTGCTAACTCTTATTTTATTATTGAAACTTATTTTATGCAGGCAGATTAATTTCATTCGTTATTTTTACATTCTTATATACAATTTTATTGCTTTTAAACCTCTAAAATTTTATAGACAAGGTGAAACACCAATTTAGATGCTTTATTCGTATGTTTGTGTCCTTGATTTTAATTCTTATGACTTGCAGCATATGCTGGTATAATTTGGTCAAATATTTTAAAACACCCTGTACAGCATAAGTATATTCTGATATACTAGTTTGATCTTCTAAATTCCTTTCAATCTTTTACATTTTCTTTTCTGAAAAATCTAGACGTGATAGACAAGATTTGCCTTATTTCGTAACCAGCAGTCCATATTGCCACTGTGTCCTTTCTTTTTTTTTGCTAAATATCTATAATCGCGTGTCCTGATTCAATAAAAGTGAAGGGATATCAACAATTGTTTTCAGTTCGATTATTAAAGTTTTATTTTTGCACTTGAGATAAACCCATTTATTGTGTGTATAATGAAACAATTACTTTTCTTTCAAAAATATTTGACTAATTTCAAACCTTATTTACAAACGATTTCCAATCGCGTACCTTGTATATTGGGATGCAAATCTTTCATGTTGGCCAATTAAAGTGTGTAGTTGGGTGATATTTGATCTGATCAGCCATGTTTTTGGTTATCTTGTAGCTCTTGAGTTACACTCCCACATATATTAACCCAACTTGTGGTCAAGGTGCACTATTTTGGGACCGTTGACACAGGACCTAGAAATACACTGATATTTCTTTTTATAGTCTGTAAAGGTCGGAATGGCAATCCTCCTAAAGATTTTCCTTAGCCAGTGACATTTAAATGTTTTTAAACTGCTTACCCTGTTTATATGATCTGTCAAATTCAGGTAATTACTGGGAAAACCCATTTTAACTGATGTATTCCATCTAGAAAGTAATTTTTATATTAACTTTAATTCCCTATATTGAATTTATTATTAATTAAATTTTATGAAATTGAACACTCCTTGACAGGTGTCAAATTCAACGAAGGTAGCAATAACTTCAAATTTGCAAGCTTATGATCAAATAAACATGTATTTTATTTCATAGATATACAAATTTATTTTCTAATGGCCCCTGTATCTCCTGTTCAAAATAGTCGATTTTAACTATACAAAGGATGACACAAGATTAATTGCAAAACTAACTTTCTAAAGAGGTCACGTATGAAAACCAAAAATAATAACGATCCTCCAAACTGTGCCTTTAATTAAAATTTCCTAGGATTTGAGGTAGAAAAATTATAGCTATTTTTTTTAGTTAAAATTACAACAAAGTTGAATATTATATTCAGTTTTCATAAAGGGAAATCCTTGATAAATCTATTGTTACCTTACAACTGTTGTGGGCAGAGAGACATTTATTATACTTTACAAAGCTGTCAACAAGGGGTTGTAGTGGATTTAAAAATCGATTTCAGGAGGTTTTTATGTCTTTCTTATCCTATCGGTTAGGGGTTGAAAATTTCGCATAATGTTATATCTATATTGATGTAAAGTGCTTGTCAGACACCATTGCATGTGCTCAAAAGTTTCCCATTAAATTTTAAACACAACTAAAAAAAATATTCGCCTAGTATTATTTTAAGTATTATTACCACACCCGCCAGTTGAACTAATTTTAGTGAAATTTTATTTTGAAGTTAGTTTTTAAAAGTAAACAAAAGTGTGCGAGTTTACCAATCAAGCCCCTGTATAAAACTAGGATTAAAAGCTAAACTTAGAATGTAATAGCAAATTGTTTTGTCAGCCGTGTTAGAAGTTTTCGTTGCTTTTGTATGATAGTTACACATAAAGGTCTCAAAGTTGTTATAATCCGCAGGTATTAAAATAGCATGGGAAATAAAAGGGTAATATATCAACGGTTAATATAATCTTCTTTATTAAATTTTGTTCATTGTATCCTAATTTGTTCCAAAATAAGGATTCAATCCACATAAACAATAACTTTTACAAACGGTTTAGGAATATCAAGTAGAATTTCATATTGAGATAAGAAATACGCCTTCTTACAAAGATTAAATATTTCATAGACTTTAATTTAAGGAGATGTTTCTATCTAACTATTAGTAATATCTTAAGTTTAGGAATTAAGATTTATTGTTTAAACAAGCTAAGGTTACGATCGTATCACGAATCGTCATGAAAAATAGACAGACTGTTTTGTTTAAAATAATAAACTGTGATTGGATTCAAAAGATAAGTTGGGGGTTACTTAACAAAAAATTGTTATAAATACATGCAAAACGAAAATGGAGTCTTGAACCTTGATTGCTGGTTGTTAGATTCAATTATCCCGAGCAGTGAATGTGCTTTTGAATTTGTAAAGTGCTTAAATTTTAATTTGTGCTTCTGAAGTTGGTACGAACTCACCTAGCCTATTAGTTAGTAAGACATTTAAAACTAAGAACACATCGTAATTCCAAATACGAGTCACTGAGAAAAACAATTGCCTCTACTAAATCAAATTAATAAAGATTACTACGCAATACAAGTAATGTGGAGTAATTTGCGATAATGAACGCATGAATTAACACAACCTAATCTTCATTAAAATACTAAATTCTTTAAATAAAAATTGTAAAGCGTTTACTATCCTTAATGAACGGTGACAAACGGAATGGACAATGACGCAGAATCTAACAGACAGGACGGCTCTTACAATATCATTACCGACAAAAGAATTTTTCTCTAACAATTTGTTGATTAAAACTGTATCTAGCCTTCTATTGAATACGTGCATTGATGTAACTTTAAGGTTCATGAATCGTAACCACCAGACATTTAATTTATTAATTTATTAAACTAAATCGAAGTAAAAATTATACAAAATATTCGTATTCAAATTAAATTTAAAACTTGTAAATTGTTTTGATTCTTAAAGTTTTAGGTCAGTTAAATTATATCCTAAAAATTAATATGGCACAACATTAAAAATGTTTATAGTCTGTTATGAACTTTAATC
>JAHWXV010234390.1:0-10707 GCA_024586415.1 Phrixothrix hirtus | reverse complement strand
TGGCGCCCAAATTTACCGATTTAGACCTATTTTCCCGACAGTGTTTAGCTTCGCAGTATAGGAGAACCACGCCTCGCTCCACCGTAGCTTTGCCGGCCGTTGCTAAAACACTAGTGTTTCTGCCACATGCGTTATTGCGATTTCGACTTGTGACACGAGTAGGGAGCGTTAAAGTAGCGGTGGTAAGTGGTACAAAAAATAAGCTTGGATCAAAATCACTAACTAAAGGAACGCTAAGCATGTGACAACGATGTCTTGCCATATTAACAGTAACACGATTAGCGATAGTATAGAGGATGCATCATGTGAAGGCAGCTCCGGTATCGAAGCGGCTTCAATCACCGATGGAGATAATTCGGCTACGGAGTTAAACCGCGAAGCCATGCTATAGTTTGACTCGTAACACATCACGTCTTCGCAAGTGATTATTTAGCACGTCACACAAGAGAAGGTCGCATGTTGATTAACGAAGTCAATGGGCGTAATTTTACGAGTCGAAACAATTAATAGTAGCACCCATTTATACTCTCTGCCCTAAAATACAGCGCTAAAATCGCGGGAACGTGTGAGTGGTATATAGTTTCCAATTATCTGTGTATGGCAATACTCAACCACCATATTCACTAGACATGGTTCCTTTCAACTTGATGTCTTTTCTAAACTATAGCAAACAGAAAAGCGTTTCCACATCAAAAATGGCATTGCTAATGGTATTCAGCGTCTTTGAGCAGTATGACGGGAATTGAAGGGGTCCAGCGTGGTCCCTTGCAACTTGACCTGTTCTTTCAACAAAAGCAAACCAAGCGTTTCTACATTCAAAACGGCACTGGTAATTGGTATTCAGAGCCTTTGAGAAGTGTGGTGGGAATTATATTGCAGGAGTCCAATTTATAATGATTTACTTGCTTTCCGGTCTTCGTATATTTATAAAACAAAATTATTCCACTGGAATCAGGAATAGATTAAATACAAAAAATAAAACCACTCTTATGTATGCATTGTGGTATCTCAATTACGAGATTAAACCGAGTTGTGATACATTTATTGGCCAGCTTGAAAGAGGTCGTT
The DNA here is from genome assembly GCA_024586415.1 of Phrixothrix hirtus. Taxonomy (NCBI): domain Eukaryota; kingdom Metazoa; phylum Arthropoda; class Insecta; order Coleoptera; family Phengodidae; genus Phrixothrix; species Phrixothrix hirtus. The sequence goes on along the minus strand of JAHWXV010234390.1, from coordinate 9,639 downwards.
AATATAATTCAGAAATGTACTTTCATGCCAATTAAATGTTTATAAAAGAAAAATCGAGGCAAAGTAATTTAAACATACATAGTTAGGGAAGTGCTGTTTATTTGAAACATTTCGAATTGATAAAGTAGGATACACAAGTAAAGAATATTTAAAATTAAGCTTAATAAGCAATAAGTTATTTAGAAACTATGATAGTAAACAGTAAGAAGTAACAAAATATTTTGATATATTGACTTGGTTGCTTTAATAATTAACTGTAAACAATATAACGACACTTATAATAAAAATAAGTAGATAAGTTGATTAATAAACATTGAAATATATTTAAAACCGTTTGTGAAGTTAGACCTAATAAATGACGCAATTTTGGAGAAAACAAAGAAAGAAAACAAAGCTTTTATTAGTAATAAACTTTAATATAAGTAAGATACTTAACCATCGTGTGCCGAAATTACAATAAATTGGATTTGATGTGAAGAATCTTGCGAAAAAAGATTTTTTTCACGCATTTTACAAAATTTGCTGTTATGAAGATTATATTCGCGAAAAATCTTCGAATTTGCGTGACTCACACGCTCGGAAATTATTCAAATAAACTATGACAGTAGGCGATTTCAAAATAACCAGTTGGATTGTCAACACAGATTTGACTACATACCAGTACATGTGTTTAATGAGGCGTCGTGCTTGTCTTTGTTTGTTATCATGTGAAATGTGTTTACAAGAATTTAAAAATATCTCCGAATATTCAAACCTGAAAATTAACTAAAATTATAGTTCGTTATTTTAAAAGTTCTCTTCAAATTGAAACCTTGTAACAAGTACTGAGTATCAACATTGACAATTTTTACATAAAAGTACATTTTTAAGAAAATTGGTGTATATATAATTTAATAAACGATGGTTCATGAAGTGAAAATTAAGAAATGGGGTGGTTTTCTGTATTACATTAAATATTTGGTGACATCAAAATTAAGTATTGCCATAAAAGGTATAAATTACGGTAAAGCATGAAAAACTATTTATCACAGAAAAATTCGAATATTCAACTTTAGAAACGGCCCCCCTTGTTTACTTGGCAGCGTAAGAAAAGTATGTAAATTTAATTTCAGGGTGCGACACCAATAAGTTTTTATGCAACCTTCAAACGAAAAAAGCACAAGTGTTGAATATAAGTTTACGTAGGAAGGTTTTAAATTTAAATTTCAGGGCTAGGTAGCAAAAAGGCGTTACGAAGCGCCACTAAGCGGTGTTAAGCTAAAACGTAACGAATTTAAAATGTGAATCTACAGTTTATGATACAAGTGCAAAACGAATTAAATTTAAACAAAGTACTGGTAATCTTCAAAATTTTATACAAAGCAAATGGCTCATTTCTTATCTAAAAATAAAAACGCTGTAGCGCTGTATAACCTTATGTATTTCATCGCACACATACTTATTATTAAATAAATATTGTAATTCTTTTATATGCGTAAAATGCATCGTTCAGAACTGATACGATTTACTGGTCCAAATTTTAAACAAGCGGTTACAGAGGATTCACAAGAACAAGAGACAAGTTTTTCTTCACATTGCACACTTCACTTGTGCAACAGGATTCAACATGCGATTTTCGCTTTTTCTCAAATTATGAAATTTGGATTGTCAGGCACTGGTTTCGGAGACGCGAAATATGTTCATTGTTTGCAGATGTGTCCTGGTGATTATATTGAGAAATTAGTATAGTAATTAAAGAGCAGATAGCAAGGACTTCTATGTTACTTTCATTTAAATATTCTTGTAAAATATGCAATTCTCATATGTCTGTTCAAATATAATTATTTTAAATAGTTCGAATTATTAGCAGTTGCAAAAATTGTATTGTACGAAATCTTTAAGAAATCCTTCTTGACTGAACTCTCAAATTAATTACCTTACGGTCATTTTGAAAGTACAAATGTTTTCAAATGAAAGTATAATTTTCGAAGTATTCTTAAGGTAATTAATTTAAGAGTCCAATGAAGAGGTTTTATTAAAGATTTCATTAGGTGCAATGGTGGTACAAACTTTCTTTTTCAAAATTTCATATGTAACTGCTAATAATTATAAATATTTAAAATAATGTATGGTGGGTTGCCGTGTTATTCGAATATAGCTTTACTACTACGGTCCATGACTGAAATATCGGTCGGCACCCCTAGCGTTCCAAACAATTACAACTAAAATTAAGTCAAACAAAATTCACAATTAACAAACCGATTAAAAGAAAACTAATAATTTTATTTTTGGATTTAATTAGTGAACATTCTTTGGTAAGCCAACGCGATTAGATCGCAATTATTTTTCTGTCGTATGTTAATTAAACTCGGCTATTTTTCTCTCACTTGTCCGTTAAACTTTATATTTGATTGTAAAGTAATTTGACTCGACTGAAATCATTTTAAAATAAATCAATAATAATGATTAACATATGTTTGCAAAATACTATCGATATATTATAAGCTATTTTTAAATGAATATTTTGAATATGATTAATATTTTATCTGTTACGTTACAGAGTGGGATAACCTTTAAAAATATTAATTGAAGAAAGAACAATTTAATTTTGTAACTTGATTAATCGGTGTTATGTTAAAATATTAGAAATGATTAATATAATCGTGAAAATTTCATTTCTAACATGGAAATCATATAATTACACGAAATTTCATATGTATTTATAAATTCTAATTTGAGGTGTATTCACGTTTGATGCTTTTAGCTATAGCTAACGTTTATGGGAATTAGGCCAATTATCATCGTGAAGAGTTTCTACGTATTGAGAGAACTGAACTAGTTCATTTATTAGCTCGCTTTTGTATATGTGTAGGTATTAAATTTTCACATTTTTGTTGCTCGAATACCGTATTTTTCTAATTTTTATGTATAAGATTTCTACGATTGTAATTATCATTAAATTTTAGTCAACAATTATTCTATGGCGACCGGTATGGTATTTTATGAGAGCTACTTTTTCTTAGATGGTTATCTACTTTACAAAGCAATGGTTTGTTATCCTTATTAAGTCAATTTTTGTCGTTTTAGTGTCCATAAATATTATTTATGTAGAGCTTCAGCGTCGTAAGTTCTGACCAATAAGTATAATACCTAAATTGGTCTTAATAACATAAAAGACATTAGCATTAAAAATGAGAAGAAATCTGTAACACAATTGTAAACCAGTTGTTATACACAAACTACTACATATGTTGCCTATTATTATACTAGAAAATAATTAAAAAAATTACACGAAATTAATTTTTCGCCAAAACTTAATTGCAATCTAATCGAGCTGATAGTTGAAAAAGCATTCTCAAATTAACAGTGTAATCAGACACGTAATCGCATGTATTTAAAACATATAAAGAAGTAAATAAAGGCGGCAATTTATTTTCGAAAGCAAAGCAGGAGTCTCAGTTGAAATAACTAAAGTAACGAGAATTAACTGTGTTTAGTTGTATAAAATGAATTAAATTTGCAGTAGATGAAATTCAGTAAATTTTGTAACACATTTTATTAAAAATTAAAAATATAACATTCTCGTGATTGTTAAAAAGCTTTTTAGTAGCAATTTGATTGAATAAAATAACATTTACAGTAATTAAACTGCGATGGAAAATAATTGATTACACACAATACACAAGCCCAAGTAAAATTTAAAGTTAAATGAAATACAAAAATTATTGCGTAACAATAGAAATTATCACTTGTGAAGTCTAAAGGTGAACTCTAAAATCGACTTCCGGATCGGGACTTCGAATCAGTGATCTATGACTTACCAAGCACCGAAAATTGTTTCCAATATAGTGTAACGCAACTAGTTAATTGTTTTAAAATGTTTATTTATATTCACTAAAAATTACAATTATTTATATATACTTAATTATTTAAATATTTATTTTACAATCCACTAACATCAAACATTTATATTTCTATTTATGTATATTTATATTTATATGTATGTCAGTAATGAGCAGTATAAGGTTCCAATAAAAACTAACTAAGAGAATTTAATGTACTGTTTATATAGAAAAGATAAATTCCAGAACAATACTGAAGTAGATTCCAGAATATTACTCATAATAATGATGTAATAAATTGTAATGCCATGACTTACTGCTGACCTAACTAATTGACAGATATCGGTTGTGATTACATCACTTATTTTATTATAAAGAAAACATTCTAGATGATGCTAGAATTTTCGATTTATTGTTTCTAATTTTTGTTACAGTAGGATAAGTTATTGTTTGAGAACAAGCGACAATTATCGCCTATCCCAATTTCTAAAATTGTAACGGGAAACGTTAGAAAAGATTTCAAAATATTAATTCAAAAACACAACTTCATCAGGTTTCATAAAAATCGAGCAAATTATAAAACAATTTTAACAAAATCTTCCACAAATATTCTTTCAAAAAGCCAAAGAAATTATTATTCAAATATTCAGGGCCATGATTAGCTGACTAATGGACGATAATACCAGTGGCGCCATATGATTATGAGGTGGCAAAACAATCCAAATTGGAAAAATTATTTAAACGAAAATCCGTCAGGTGTCACTAGAGGCGTAAACAAAAACAAAACAAATTTTGATTCTTAGCATTGATTTAAAATTAATGGAAAATAAAACGCTACAACTTGTTGGTCAAAAAATAGCCAAGCAGCTAACCTTCTGAGCGATTTTAGTAAAAGACCAGGTCTCTTTATACGATTTCACATAGTCAACCCTATTTCTTAAGTTAATTTTATAACTGCGTAGGGAATCTTGAAAAATGATTTTTTCGGGTTTAATTCTGTGTTGACCCATGTGTTTTTGCCTTAATCAAATGTTGTGATCTCGGTTCTCTGGCGAGGTAAATGACACAATGTATTTCTCTTGAAGCAAATTCAGACATTAAAAGAAGCAATTTTAGAAACGTTTTCAACAATTTTTATTTTGTCCCCTTAAATGAAAAAATAACCAAAACAATCCTATCTTAAGCACCAAACACAATTTTTCTGTTGGAAAAAGGGTTGGTTCGTATTTTTTACTTCTGCAAATGAGTTTTGGTTGCTTTCAAATTTTTTGGTATTATTACAAACAAATGGAAGTCTGAGGAAGCTAAATTAGGTCTAAAAGCTGGACGAGATATGACTGATATGACTGTCTTTTGAGTGACAAAAGCTATGTGGTGCTTTCCATTGTGTGGTCTTTTATTTCTGATGACTTCCTTAAGCTTGTTTAACGTATATATACCGGTGGCTGTTAACAGAGTTGCGATAACTCTTGTGAAAAGCGTTTTCACTGTAATATTTATGAGTGCCATTCTTTCATGTAGACATGCATGTTTCAGCTATAATTTCAAAACAAAACTGAGGAACGAGGGTTCCTCGAAAGTGAGGGATCTGAGCAAATTTTCATTCTTCTTCCTTGGGTTGGTTAACAAGCGTGAATATTGAAAGTTGTGTATGATCATCACCATGACGTTATTCTCACAGTCGAAACGTTGTTTCATCGGTTCCAATGATGATTCTAAATTTTATCATCCACCTAGGCACATTGCCGAGATCGATTGTTAAATCACCATATACTTTAAAAGCCTTCATGAATATCTAAGACTGATCAACCTTCCTTTGCTAAAAACTCGTTCGCTAGTTTTTATTTTCAATTTCCGTCATATTAAAATAGGCCAAAGACCATCATAAGTTTAAATCACAAATGACAAGAAAATAATAAGTCAGCTTCGTTTTCCTGTCTCATTTTACATGCCTCATAGAGTCAAAAAGTTAATGCCGTCGAGGCTTTTGAATTTCTGAAGAGATATTTGTAAACAAAATTTATGTCGACCAACCATATTAGATGTCCGAAAACTAAATTTTGGGGTTTTGAAATTCGCTGCGCGATATGTGTATTTCTTAAACTACCGTTTTTCCCAACCTTATTTCGACGTTGCTAAGATATTCCTCCGCCTACTTTTGTCATCACATTTAAATCGTGTTCTCTAACAATGAGTAGGTCTTGGTTCAACAAAATCGAAGTCGATACGGAAAATCTTGTAGTCGGTATTTTCGCGCATTAGTTAATAAAATTTTTTCCGCATCCCAAAAGTTGCATCGTGACCTTTTTGGGATGGTAAGTGCACAAAATTTGCTATAGAACCCCAGATTAAGTTTAGTAATCAGTCACAAATTTGTAGATCATCTAATTTTATTTCGCGCCCAAAATATTCACAATTCTTCCAGAGACGTCTTCTTGGACGTTTTTGTCAATTCCAGGTTCTGAGTTGATTATCCGTTAACCTGAAAAACGTCAATGAGCCTTCTTCCAATAATTTGTCCATCATTTCATCCATAAGTTTGAAACTATTATTCTTTAGTACCGAGCTAGGGTAGTGTAGTAGTTAACACTAAGACTACCATTCGAGAAGTTCTAGATTTGGTCTCTGGGGCTGCTTGCCCCGATTTAGGTTTCGAGTGGTTGTTGGAATTGCTTACTCCGTTCTTCCTAACCCATCCTTGATTTTGCCTGTCTACTGCATTGGCTGAAGAAATAAAATGATTTACTATTTTGTCAAAAATGTTGTCAATATGCAAGAAGATTTAACTTTGCCCCTAAAAAGATTTTATAACACAAGTAGAGGAAGTCAAAAACGGAAATGTATCGATAGTAAAATATTTTTCTTGGTTTTCTTTTGCAATTTAATCAGTATGGGGAAGTTTTAACCAAAATATTTATGATGAAATGGAAAGTATAAATGAGTAAAATACAACTTCCTTAGATATTTATTCTTATTGACAGTTTTCAGTGCGGCTGTCGACAACTTGGTCTAAATTTAAAAATTAATTAATAGTTTTGATTAATGCCAGTATTATACCCAACAGGATACTTAATTTTAATTTAGAAACAAATTATAATAATTATCAGATCATTCAATTAATTTAATCAGTAATATATTGAACAAATACGTGCCTAAATTGTGTTTTGCTTGAACGAACTAACGTTAATTATTGTATAAACAGCAGCCAACAGGAAGTTACGTTTACTTTAATAAATATAGGAAAACTATAATTCATTATTAATTATCGTTATTAAAAAAAAATTAAAATGTTTTCATTAATTGTTATGGATTTGTGGCATTAAAACATTTTCGTTTTAACTCGTCACGTAAAAAGTTTTGTTTATAAAAACTAAAGCTTCAAACATTACCATTTCAAATAACACTTTTTCGTAACATACTGTATATGTTTGGTGAAACGCGCTTGAAATAAGTTGCCTGTTTTATTTATACGGAAAGTCTTAGTGTAAATGAACTATCCTCGATAACGGCGTTGCTGTTGTGTTTTAGAAAAATTCTTGAAACCGTCGATTTTGAATATTAGGGTGATAATCTACGAATGTGAAACTTGACCTTGTAACGTCAACTCCCCTGATCGCGATAGCCGCCATCTTAAAAATTTTATATAGCCGAATGATTCCTCATTTTAAACGCCTTTTAATTCTCTTAGCGGGTACATTAGGCACCATTTGATATTCTCATACTATTGCATACATTATAAAAATAAATGTAGATCGTGTTAGGAGCCACATTTCGGTACATAAATAATGTGTTGCGAGATCGTGTTGTTCTATGTAAATTTACTTGTTATTTTAATATTACACATAACACTTTCCACGTTTTTTTCATTCAAATAAGTCTGAAACTTGTATATGTCAAATATAGCAATAAAGGCGCGGACATAGCTGTCGATCTACATAATAGAGTGAAAAACACATGAAGACTAAGTTATTATTAAACTTGTTTACCGATGTAATTTCAGCAAATATTGTATTTAATGGTACCGTATAAATTTAGACAAAAAGACAAGTAAAATGTTACGGCAATTACCCGTTAAAAAATTAGGCAAAAATTACGCGAATTTGTAAAACAGTGATTACAAGAATATTGTATTTTTGCGTGTTGGTTAAAATTACAAGTCACGTTGCTAATGTTACTTTGTCAAGAAATTATAGTAGAGCACTTTGTTTTAAATTATCTTTTTTAAAAAAACTAAGAATTAATTATTTAATCGATCCGAGTTTTTCGAAATGTTTGGTTCATTGCATCAGTAAACCTTGATTAGTGTTTGTTTTTGCAAAAGTTACAAGTGTTACTTTCATACTTTTTAATACTGTCTTTTTCTCTTGTTACCTTAACAATTGTTAAAAATGTATTTTGTGTACTTATTACAATAGGAAGGTCCATAAAAAAATTACATGTTACATATATTTACAGCTAGTTACAAAAAGCGTTGAGACATTGATATGTAGAAGAATTTTGTAAATATGTTCAATAAGGACCAAGAAATAGCGAATTGGAATTTGATAATCATTTGAACCGCTTGAATGATTTTCGATTGACTTGACGTCACACCCTTGCCTTTTTCTTGTCGCATGAATGTTATCCCATAAGAACGCGTGCAGTATCCATTCTGGCCGATTGGTTTGAAACTACAAATTCTCAAAATCTCCCTTACGTAAATATAGAGATGTTAATTAATTTTATTACAATAAATGCCAATTAAAACCAACCGAAACCCAGTGGAATTAAACTTCAGCGGTACGTAGCTAATACTTTGAACACATTTTATTTCTTAATACAATAAATTGATTCATAATGGAATTGGAATCTAGAATTGTAATGTTCGATACATAGCAAGCATGAATTTAAACAACTTAAGCTGCAATAAATGTTATTCATTTATTTATTTTTTCGTAAATGATTTATTATTTAATAATTTTTGTCTTTATAAAGACATTTTAATGGTGAACTTATACGCAAAAAGATGTTACATATTGTTTACTGCGTTGCTTAATTAGATTTGTTATTAATAATTAACTGGTCAGCTTGCACTAATTTTAAACAGCAGCAAACAAAAATTTAAAATAACCGTTTCTAAATACCAATTTAGAGGCCGTTGCCACCTGTAAATTTGTCGAAAGGGTCTAATTCCTTTCAAAAGAAATTAAGCAGGATTATCCTAACTGTTCTTTAAGTAATTTTTTTTATTTTTGAGTAGGTCAAAAACCAGTTCAAAGTTTAAACAAATATTATTATTTCAAACATAAACACAATATATACAGGGCGGGGCAGGGAAGTATCCCTAACTTTGAAGGAAAACTTTGTTGTGGCATCAGAATGGTACAACTGAAAGTTAATTTTATTTAGTTTTAAACAATATATCATTCAAGTGATGTCTCCCACAGTCAATGCACTGATGTAGCCGGTTTCGGAAGTTCTCCATAACTCTGCGAAGCATCTGTTGCGGAATGGGGCCAACTTCAAGGCGTATTGCATGCTTCAAGATCGATGTTTAAACACCTCACTTTTGAGGTAGCCCCATAAAAAGTAGTCGCATTGAGTTAAATCCGGCAAGCACGCGGGCCATGCAATGTTATCGTACCTAGAGATCAGGCGACTGGGGAACCCTTCCCTCAAAACAGCCATTGAATTTCTAGCCGTGGCACCACCCTGCTGAAATAACACTTGTTCCAAATGAATCTGTTGAAGTTGGGGTTCAAGAAATTGTTGGATCATGGTTACATACCGCTCAGAATTGACGGTAACAGCATAATTGTTCTCTTCAAAGAAATAAGGC
>JAHWXV010234376.1:0-12371 GCA_024586415.1 Phrixothrix hirtus | reverse complement strand
AAATAAATATGGAGAGGGCTACATAACATGGTGTGAAATCCATGATTTTAAAAAAACGAAATATTTTAAAATATTTTTAGACATTATCTTACATGAAGTTAAGCAATTAAACATGTCTAAAAATTTAATTTTTATGCCACTTATAAATACCCTGGCTAATACAAAATGTATTAAAAGTGTAGAGATACAAATTTTTTAGGCCCAATTCCGACAGAAATAGAAATAGACTAGTATCAAATTTCTATTTAATGCATTTTAACTCAAGTAGTACCTATAACCATTTTGACGAAATTCATGCTTTCATAATAAATAAAATCCTCAAATTGTTTGTATTTCAGAGGCGCATTTGACTAGTGCTATAAGTAATTCTGAAACTTTCATTGAAAGTTATAATTGTCTTAGAGTAGATAGTGATAGTAGACATAAAGGTGGGGTACAAATGTATCTAAGTAATGAAATAAATATACTTAATGTTGAACAAATAGTAAAAGAAAAAGGTCATGGGATTTTGGTTGCTAGATTAAATATATGTAATAAAAGTTTCTTTGTAATATATATATCGTTCACCAAGCAGTAATAGCGCAGAATTTTTAAATTTATTTGAAACTTGCTGTTATAATTTTCTCTCTGACATAAGGATACCTATTTTTATTGTTGGTGATTTTAATTATGATTGGTTCTCAAATGGAACATACATCAATAGACTCAAATCTTTAAGTATTGAAACTGGACTTGACCAAATAATTACTGACATTACTAGACCTTCCTCTCAAGAAGGTACCTTAATAGATTTAGTGTTTACAAATGTAATTAATCTGCAGGTAAATGTACTGGAAACGCATAGAATAAGTGATCATTTTATTATCAATTTAAAAATCAATATTTTTAGAACAGAAAAGCGTTTGCCTTATTATATGGAAACTCGTGGTAAAAATATAAATTTCCAGTTATTTAGAGATAAACTAGTGAACCTAAATTGGAGATTCAATCATAATGACATTGATGTAAGATGTGATCTATTTTTTAATATCTTTAAAGTGTTCAATGAAGTTGCACCTGAAAAACAAATTAAAATGCTCTCAAATTTTAAACCTTGTTGGAATGACAAAGTTAAAAATGCAGTGCAAATGAGGGATGAATCACACAAAAAAATAAATTAGAAAGAGCAGATGAAAATCATAAATTGTACAAACAAAATAGAAATAATTGTGTGAAAGTTATTCGGAATGAAAAGAGATTGTAGAGGAGAGTGGGCCACAGTGTGTCATTTTTTAAATTTTCTGAATTTATTTGATTGCTATTCATAACACATACTATTGTACAACAGTGTCGAAGTAATAAATTGTTTTAAATATGTAAGTAGAATTTTTGAAAATAGCTTTTTTAAATACACTACATGTGACACAGTGTTCCTCAATGATGGGGTACATTGAGTCGCATCATGGGGTACATTGTGCCATGTAATAAAATAATTTCTAACATATAAAGTATATCAAATAAGTAAATAAAGCTTTATTAAAGAATGTGTAAGCAAACATAAAAATTATTTTTTAATGTTAATTACAAAATAATAAATGAAAATATATTTTGTTTAGAATTCAAATATTTACAAAATGCTTTAATGCATAGCAGCTGTTTTGAAAGTTCTTCCGATTTTTTAGGTTCTGGAAGTTTTTTTTAGTTCAATTGCACTTTTAGAAAATGTAAATTTATTACATTCTACAAAATTTCCCCGTTTTGTTTGTTTTAAATGTAAAATTTCATATTCATTATCGGTTTGTGCTATAATTCTTCCTACAGAATAAATAGGGATATTATGTGAACCCATTGCTTCTTTTACTAATACGTAATCATGAATATTTAGCATGTGTTCTTTAAATTTGGTTCGGGGAAATATTAAACATAGAGGTATAGAGCAGCCATATACTGAAATAATACAGCATGCTGTTACCAAGACTCCACGTTCCGCTGATATAACCTGCCCTACTTGTTTCTCCCCTTTCTTAGCAACTATATTATGTGGATTATGCACGGTTGTCAACACAGTTTCATCAAGATTGTACGTTACTAGGCGACAGCGTACTTCCAACTTGCCCATAAACTTCTTCAATATTTTCAAAACACGCGTTTACATTTGCCTTGTTAAAAGCTGTAACCCTAGCAAAGCTTGTACTTTCAGGTTTTCAAATTGCCGATTCAGGAAATCTGTTTTTAAAGTTATAAAACCAATCATAACCTGCCGATCGATTAATATTCCATGATTTGGGAACATTTAAATTATTTTCTGTAGCCAATTGGTATGCAAACTCCATTACCTGCAATTCGTTCAATCTAGGTTCAAATTTAGGGAAACAATTATTTATACAATTCGTTAGCTGTTTTCTGGATAATCCGTGGTACATACGCGCTGCTCTTATCAAATAATCCTTTAAATTATTTTCAATTTCAAAATTCAAAACCTATTTATGCCATAATTGGGCTTGAATTTCAAGATTTCTTGCTTATTTTTATCTGCAGTTTTATATTTTTTTACATATCTTTGAATCGTAATTCGATTTAAATTTAATTCTGCTGCCACACTTCTTGTGCTGCAGTTTTCATATATGACACACAAAACAGCAGTTTTGATTAGATTTTGTTCAGTTAAACCTATTCGAGTCTTTCTTATTCTATTTCGGACCATTTTGGCGATTTCAATGATACTGAAAACAAAAATTATAGGAATCGGGACATTTCCCGTTAATAATTTATAGAGCGGTACAGTGTGTCAGTAATTTTCAATGACACATTGTACCCCACATTGTAGTGACACAGTATACCCCACAAAACAATATTTTATTAAATTGAAGATTATAGGTTATTGTTTAAAAGATAAGTTAGAGGTGTCAACATTTTAATTAGCGTAATATTTACCAATATCGATGCCTTCAAACAATTATCCGCTATGATAAGAAAAATTCCACAAACACACAATTCCAGTATAGCAAATTTTTTAATCAAGCACACTAAAATTTGTTTTACTACAAAAATTCAAAGATCAACTAGATAATAGTGTCGTCGATAATTTATACCTATGAAATACTCCTAAACACTGAATTCTAGTGGTAAAATATTTAGCTATCAGTTGCAACAAACCGGGAATTTCAAATGACACACTGTGTTCCTTGACACGCTGTGACCCACTCTCCCCTACTTTGAAAATAAAATAGATAATTGTAAACATAACTCAGCTGAAATGTGGAAAATATTAAAAAACATAATCCCAAATAATAAAAATAAAAATAATATTCAATATATTGAATTTGAAAATAATGAAGTAGAAAATAATAAAGATAAATTGCCGAAGAGATTAAATTCATATTATGTTAACAGTATTGATAGCATAATTATGGAAATAGATACTGACGTAAAACCAAATATAAATCATCAACGTACACCTACATCACTTTTATCTGATTTTAAATTACTTACTAGAGAGGAGTTGAAAAAAATAGTATTGAATGATCAATGATGATGATGATCAAATCAATTCCTTACTTAGCATAGTATTCTCCCTTTGAAATATAAGTAGTCCAGATGAATTAAGTATGGAAATAATAAAAAACATTTATCCTACGATAGAGGATCCTCTTATTAATCTTATAAATTTTTCACTTGAATATGGTGTTTTTCCTAATAAACTCAAATTATCCACAATAATACCTATTCAAAAAAAACAAATTCATTTGAAGCATCAAATTTTAATATGTTATCAGCTCTAGAAAAAATTATAGAAAGGGTTGTATATAATCAGGTTATTAATTTTGTAGAGGACAATGGTCTGATATCATATAAACAATCAGGTTTTAGAAAAAAACACAGTTGTGAAACTGCTATACAGTGTGTGCTGGATGACTAGAAATGTGCCATGGATAGTGGATGTAATGCAGTATTTTTAGACCTCCAAAATGCTTTTGATATAGTAAATAGAACAAAGCTATTGTACAAACTACGAATTATAGGTATTAGAAATAAAGTTATAAAATGATTTGAAAGTTATTTAGAAAATAGAAAACAAGTAGTTAAATTAAATAGCAAAGTTTCAAGTGAAATAATGAATGATCATGAGGTACCGCAAGGGAGTATATTGAGACCCATATTGTTTGTGTTATATATAAATGATATAGTAGATAGGTTGAACTAAACGCAGTAAATATTCACCTGTTTGCTGATGATACCTTGTTATATGCATCTTCAAAAGACCTTGAAAATCTTGTAGAAGTCAATAGTAATGAACTTAATGATATTCATGCATTAATTTGTTAAAATTCAATGCAACAAAAACTAAATTTATGCTCATTAGCAATAATAGAACAAAAATCAACTTTGAACAACAGAAATATTCAATACAGATCATTGTATCATAGAACAGGTTAAAAAGATTAAATATTTAGGAGTAATGGTCGATGAAAATTTAACATTTAAAGAACATGCTAACTTTGTTATATCTAGATTAAGTTATAATATTAATTATCTGTTTCGATGTGCTTGTCCGCTATCTTCTTAGTCGCGATTGATAATGTACAATACGCGTGTCCTACCACATTTCAATTATTGTTCAAGTATCCTTTATTTATTGAATCAAAATGAATAAATAAATTATAGAAGCTGCAAAATAGATCAATGAGAGTGATTTTGGCATGTAATAAATATACACCTATAAGGATAATGCACAAATATTTATGTTGGCTGCCAATAATTAGTCACTTAAAATATAATGTCATGGTTCTTATTTTTAAAATCAAGACTGGCCATGCACCACTCTACCCTTCCAATAAAATTTTATACAACTATGAAGTGCATGCTTACAACACAAGATAACATGATGACTTCTTTATTCTTCCTATAAACAGGAAAATTGGCCAGAACTCAATATTCTTTAAAGGTCTTAGTACGTTCAATAGTTTACCAGGTATCATTAAAGACAGTGACACAATTTTAACTTTTAAAAAACAATTAAAATAGTATATGTTATCAGGGTATAAATTAACTACTATAGGCCTTTTCGGAAATTATTAGTAGGTTCCTAACCTGAACAACCTAATCACGTGACCAAGTTAACCGGGTTGAATTAAAAACTGCTCCAAAACTTAATCGTTTTCAAACGCAAATTCGAGGTTATTTATTTCTATCGTTGATTTGTATATAGAACGATACAAACTACAATTCTGTAACACTATAAAACCATAAGGTTAACCCCGCTATGCATTTACACGTGCAATATACAAAACATTGAGGTTATATTGTAGATTTTAAATGTTTACCCTGCTATCGACTAGGGTTATAAGATAGTTAACCTGATTGTTAACCGAGTTAAACGGATTGATGTTTGCGACACGGGTTATTCAACAACCTGAAATTAACGAACGCATTTAATTAACCCGAGTCGCAACCCGATCCAATAGGTTAAGTTTCCGAAAAGGCCTTATGTAGTGTTTACTTTTTTGAATTTGTAATTCTAATTATTTAAGACTTGACATATCCCTATGAATTTGTAAAATTAATATTGTAAATTAGTAATATGCTAAATGAACAAATAAATAAATATTTTGGCAAAAAAAATTAAATTTCTATTAACTCTATCTAACATTGTTTTTATTTTAAAGGAATTACAAACTTGTAAACTTAACAGGCCACTAGTAATTTTAAGGAAGAAAATAAAACTTTTTAATTTAAACGGCAATTAACGTATCGGATATTTTTTATAATTATAATCGACGGATGATTATTTATCAATGGTACTCTGAAATCATATGCGTTTGTTCGGCTTTCGTCATTGACCAAAGTTGTATAGCCGACCAGTCATTTCTTGCTCAATACAGTAGTCCTCCTTAAAAAACAGAACCGGGCTGAAAACTTCAATTGCAAATATTTAGAAAACTATGCAATTTAGGCACATAGTTTATAATCATTTCTTGTCGCGCATATTAAAATGTATCTTCTGTTAAAGTATTGCGTTTTATATCACGGACACCCTGTATATGTACTCGTACATAAATATCTACATAATTTATAACAATAATTATTGTTTATTACAAAATATTTCTTACCGGTCATTGCCCTTTTATGATCGTCTTCTGAAACTATTAGTTTGTACTGCATAGAGTCATCTTCTGAAACCACTTCCATTTTGCTGTTCTAATAATTAATCTTGATAAATTTTAACACGTGCAAAAAAATTGGGGTTAAATTTAAAACTTAATTGATCCGAAAAATGTTTAGAGCTAGAAGGAAGAGAGGAAAGATAAACTTGATCACTACTCTTTACATTTGGTAAATTCATGAAATGAATCATTTTTCCTCTGTTGTTTTGCACACATTGCAGGAACTGTACTTTGGTTTTATTGTTTTGATTAAAAATCCTGTAATATATGACAATACAGTATAATTTAGATTTCTTGGAATAATACTGAGAGCAAGAATTTCAATCAAATGTTCCTCTTCATTGTGCACCTATAAATATATACCTTAGCACATTTCTTATCAATATCTTAAACAATTAATTAACTTTTCTAATGTAACAAATATACTTGAATTATCCTTTTCACAATTACTGCCTTTTGAATTCTTTATTGCAATCTTATTTACCAAAAGGCTGCAGCTGTTGGGTTAGTAATCCGAGCTCCTCTCTGTAGAACGTATCCAAAAAAGTTTTCTAGCCCGTCTTGATTGAATGTACGTGTTGTCATTTTTGTAAAACCTATACTTTTTTCATACTTTAGAATAATAATTTGAAGTTCTTTAATGTCTGAATGAAATGTTTTATAGTTGGTGGAACGCAATATCCTGTCTTTGTTACAAATTTAACAGATGACAGTATTTTAAGGACTTCATTCCAAAACTTCAAATGTATGCTAGTTGGTGTTACAGCTGTTCTTAAATGCTTCCCTTCATGACCAATAGTTTAATTACCATTCAGACTATCAAATAGTTATCACAGAACTCAACAAATATTGCAGTTTCAGTAGCATCTTCTGGAAATTTAAGGGTTTCTTCAGAATTATTAACAGTCATTCCTAAAATATTAAGATTAAAAGATGATATTCTATGTATAAAAAAAATTAGATAAAAATATTGCAGTTGGTATTGGTCTGTGCCTGTTTTAACTAACACATTAAAGCCTACTGCTACAGATCTACTCAAAGCTTGTGCGCAGCAAAATACTTTCATTTTCTTTATATATGCAAGATCAACATGATACCCAGTTAATTTTGGGATCATTATTAAGTTTGCCAGTGATGCGTCCATTTACCAGGCTTTGAATATATGTTCCTATTTAGCAGACATATTTTTATTATTCATAACAACCTGGATATTATATTTTAGAAAGTTGTTGCGCACACCTTTTATAAAATGTGAAACATTATATAAAGGAATAATTTGTTGACCTCAACTTCAAAAATCGATTCTAATAATTCTTTTCCATTACGTATATAATGTGCTCTTGTATCAACTATTAATTATGAAATTGCAGATACATTGTTTGTCCCCTGGTCACAAATAGTAGCCATAACTTTGAGACTGGCCTTTTTTGTCTCTAGAACAATTATCTTAATAGCTTTCACAATTTTAGCAGCTGGTGCTGCACCATTTACGATTCCATAAAATATCGATTGTTTCCACCGTTTATTTATATCATGCAGTATAAATACCTAACAATATGATAAAAATAAATCGTTAAGCTTGTTTCATATTTACTTGAACATGGTTGGCTATCTTGGTAGTAGTATAATCTCCAAAATTTTCGAAACCTTCAATAATATCTTCCATATTATTCTAAGACAAATGTGGATCTTTAAACTTCTCTACTTCTTGTTTTAAGACATCGCGAATTAATTTATTTAGTTCTGAATTTACATGGATACTTTGTAATAATCTAGATAAAGTTTTTTTTGACGGTAGTGCACATATGTTGGACAAAAATTTATATCCACTACCGCATTTCTTTGGTATTGTTAATGCAAGGATTTTATCCTGCAATTACAGTTTCTATTAACATTTCTTATTTGTGATTGTAATAATTATGTCCTATTGTGCCCATAGTAGATGAAATCTCCATGAATGTTTTTGTATCAGAAAATTGTACAGCTTGTTTATAATGATCCTTAACAGACATATACAATCTTCTTATAATTGCTTCTTTCCTTTTATGCTTGTGTAATTCTTTGTACAACTGTTGTGTCTTTGGGTTGAAATTTAACCATCATGTCTCATTTATACTTGCAAGAATTCCTATTGATTCTTACTTCAATATTAGTTATCTTTTTAATTAACAGATACTTACCTCGATTTACTTGCTTGGGTGGAGTTTTCAAGTGGTCTTTATTATTTAAATTCGTTGAAACTGGAGATTTTATTCTGAACGAATTTAATTCAACTAAAAATCAATAAAATACTATATATTTAACTTTTAATTAAGAGATATTTACCTTCATGCACATGCTCTGCTGGAGTATTTCATTACTTATCTCCATTTAAACAGGTAATTTTATTCTGGATTGATTTGACCAAGGTATTAAATTATTATTTATGTAAAAATTAATTAATTAATAATATTAAATCATTCCAAAATGCACTATATTTTGTAACTTACCCGGTAAATTCAATTTGGGGTATGCCGTTCAAAACAATCTATTATATGTCCCAAACCGATCATCTGAAAAATGATGTCAACATACTCTGTGATTATTAAATGCAGTCATAGGATTCATATTCATCAACTCTTTCTTGTCAACAATATTTAACTATTTGGCAAACATTGCTTTCTCCTTTGCAGGATTTGGAAATCGATGATTTCTAATGCCTTGGTTATAGCAACAACTTACAGCATAAACAGCACCCACCATTATTTAAAATTATAATTACAAAGCAATAAATACACAATTGTAAATTACTAAATACAATACCATACCATAATAAAAAGTCTAGCATTTTCTTTTAGGGCATCAGCTATTGTGCTCTGATTTTTTTCAAAATTCCTCAAAATTAATTCACATTTCAAATTTTCAACTAAATCTTCGTGTTTATGATGTGATCGAGTTATATTTAATAAATCTACAAATGTCTCTTTATTCCAAATACTATTTTTATTGCTAAAAAGCAGGCATGGCCAACAGAACAATATTTGTAATGTTAAATTGCTGCACAATCATTTATATTCACAAAACCAGGATTTTTTCAAATTAATATTATAGGATTTGCCGCTCTTTTTAATAACTTTTTTGTTACAATTGTCAATTGATTCATTGGTTGTTCTTGATATAAAAGGTCTTTATCTTCAGCTATCCATCTATTAAATGGAGTTTCCAACAAATTACACACAATGTCATTAATGGGATTCACATTGCTATTTAAAAACACTATTAAACGAATAGAACTATAATAAAAAAAACTATATTATATTGTTTTTAAAGTTTTACACTACAAATCACAAAGAAAAAAATGTAATTAAACTCTAGAACACATGTAGGTGATTAATGTAAACGTTACCGGAAAATTAACCACTAGAAACTGTACAAGCAGATATGAATGATTTTTAAAGCGCGTTTACATGGGTCGACCTAGGTCGAACGACTAGGTAGCTCGACTCTGGTAGAATGGGAAATTTTGTTTACACATTGCAGACTAAAGTCGAATCGAAAGTGTAATACAAAATGTTGAGTGCGGTAGTGCAGATTGGTGTTAAAGTAATTTGTGATGTTCTTATGGAAGAATTATTACAAATTCTTTACAAATCAAGAAAACGCCGGCTTTGGATACGACAGTGGATATTGAGACCCAATACAATAATAATAATAAATATCTATTCACCGCAGCTAACATACAATGGTACAAAAGAAAAATGAACATCGCAGAGACTATTGTACAATATTGGTAATTTAGATGTATTAGATAAGAATTATAAACTAGTTCAAATTTCACTCTTAATTTTCTGAGAGCAGAAATTCCTTAATCGAATTGAAGGACTTGTTTTGTAGTAATAGTTTTACACTATTTTTAAATGAATAATAGTTTGGTATTAACTTAGTTTCTTCAGGTAATGCATTATAGAGAATAATACAATTGTTAAGGGGTCCGGATCTAGAATTAATTCTAAATGCGGACCTGTTCTCGATTCTAAAGGCAGCGCAGGAAGTTGTACGCAAGATGACGTAAGCCATCATTCGATAATTAATCATCATGGCGTGTAAACTTGATGAACTGTAAATTATCATTTAAATTACCATGTGTTACTATTTGAATCGTTATTATTATTCAAACAGCCATAATATCAAGTTATTACTTTATTTTGTTATATTGCAATAAGTGCCAATAATTTATTGTATTTTCATAATTCATTAAAGAAAACTACAGTTCACTGCATTCCTTCATTTCATATTCCATCGCCAACATGGTCCTTCGAGCCGGATAACATTGAATTAGTGCTGGACATGAACATTTTCATCTTCATGCAATCAAGGCTAAATTGTCGAACTACCGCCGTCTCAAAGGATGCAGTACAGGTTGACAAGTAAGGTCTCATTCAGGTGTGTACAAATCCTTCTCATATTTCATTGCATTTCATATAATTATTGCCTCAGTTGTATATATAATTGCTTGTTTGAATTATATACAAAATGAACGAACAGTTAACGCTTTTAAATAAAAAACGTGATTCGGTAAAAGCGCGAATTAAACAATTCGTACACTATTTAAATGAAGTACAGGGAAATCCTTTATCGAATAATGAACTACAATCCATTTCGTTAAAACAAAGGTTATAAGACATTGACCAGGTTTTTCAAAATTTCAATAGCGTTCAAGGTGAAATTGAATATATTTCAAGTATACCAAAGTTGAGTTCGTTATTAGACAGCAAATCGAGAACGAATATTATGACGCATTTTCACGGACTTATATGTTAATCAAATCAGTTTCGGAAGATAAAACGATACATTCCACGGTTAATTTGCTACCGGAAAACGAATATCAAAATACGGGTATTAAATTGCCAACAATTCAGCTTCCTAAATTCAGCGGATCATTTGATGATTGACTGGAATTTAAACACATGTTTGAATCATTAATTCATAATAATGAATCGATTAATAAAATTCAAAAGTTGCATTATCTGCGTTCCGTTTTAACGCATGAGGCGGCGCAAAAATAAAATTTCTTGATTTCACTGTAGAAAATTATAATGCTGCATGGAATGTTTTAGGTAATCGGTTTAACAACCATAGATTATTGCTTAGAAATCACATCAAACCGTTTTTTAACCTAGAACCGGTTGTAAAGGAGTCCGCAAATTCATACCGTTAAATAATGGACAATATTTCAAAACATTTAAAATGCTTGAGTCAACTAGATTTACCCACTGAATCATGGGACCTTCTTATAATATACTTAGCATTTCAAAAACTTGATGCCAAAACAGTACGTGATTGCGAGGAATATCGAGTAAATGAACATATTCCCAATTTAGGTCATTTCATGCAATTTTTGAAAAACAAAGCAGATTTATTGGAAACACTAGATCAAAAGATCAATGATTCAGGACGGCAAGTGCATAATAAGCTCAAAAAAAACTCCATTATTTCAAGAGGATTTCATTCAAGCAAACTAAGTTACACATTTTGCAGTCGAGGTCACAATAGTTATAATTGTTGTAAATTTCTCGAATTATCAGTATCGAATAGATTAAAATATGTCAAGTCAAAAAAATTATGCATAAATTGTTTACATCCAGGCCACTTAGGGAAGGATTGTAAATACGGTTCCTGTAAAACCTGTCAGAAAAAACTTACTACATTGCTTCACGAGGAAACCAATGTTGTTGCAAACTTGTACAACGATGCAAGTCCAACAACTCTGTCTTCATTCAATACTCCCAATGTGCAAGTGTTGTTGCCTACTGCAGTGGTAAGGACGGTAGACAAAAATGGTGATTTTCAGGTCACAGCTCTTCTGGGTTCAGGGTCGCGGACCAGTTTCATCACTCAACCTCTTGGCCTTACAGTAATTAAGCACAGCGTAGCTGTTACAGGCTTAAATAATTCAGTGTGTCAGGTTCAATCTGAATGTGATGTCAGAATTAAATCATTAACTAGCTCTTTCACTGCCGACATCCCTTGTTTGGTGTTGGCAGACATTACAATTTATTCACTGGGCATTCAAATGCCAATATCTGATCTTAAAATACCCTCACATTTAAGGTTGGCTAATCCATCCTTAAGCAATCCTACCAAAATAGAACTGCTCTTGGGCGCAGATGTATTTTGGAACCTATTGATTGTTGGGCAAATTAGGTTGGACAAAAATAAGCCTATTTTGCAAAATACCAAATTGGGTTG